>JAQGBX010000368.1:0-38207 GCA_034698745.1 Megaphyllum sjaelandicum | reverse complement strand
CGTGGACAATTTTGCTAATTTGAACTCGGAAAACGTGGACAATTTTGCTAACTTGAACTCAAAAAACGTGGAAAATTCTGCAAATTTGTACTCGGAAAAGGTGGAAAATTTTGCAAATTTGTACTCGTAAAAGGTGGAAAATTTTGCTAATTTGTACTCGAAAAAGGTTGAAAATTTTGCAAATTTGTACTCCGAAAATGTGGAATTTTTTCGCACATTTCTACTCGGAAAATGGGCCCTGAATCGCCGTGACTGCATTGAATCTCCCGGACTTTTCCAGGTCATTCTCGACTTTTCCAGGTTTTCCAGGTCTGGGGGAACCCTGTTGTACATGTGGATTTTTCAAAATGTGGAAAAGATTGGTATGCGTCGTTGGTTAGGCAAATTTGTTTTAAAACCTGGAAAAGTCAGGGAAGCTGAAAATGAAATTTCTGGTGGAACCCTTATATGCATGCTGAGGAAATCTGCATGAGGTCCATTACATCAAAGAAAATCTAAACAAATGTATGAAAAGAAACAGCAAAAAATACATAAATTTAAAATCTTGATATTACCAATGTAATACAGAGGGTGATAAACACTATCAGTATCTGCAATGATAGAACTTTAGAAAGCAAATGCAGTACATTACACAGGGTTAGCACGAGAACAACTTTTTAACATTAAATACAAAATCCGTGTTGAAGTTATGTGTATTTACATCACATGTTTCTACACAAACTCTGCACTAAAATGACGTCAACATACCTGACTCAAGCACTGCAAAAAAGTCACTGTCGCAGATGCTGAAGTTACGAGAGATATATTTGTAAGTCTGTAAGAGTTTGGGATGAATTTGACTACAACACTGATTTCTGCCATATGATGAAGGGTATGCACATTGAGCATCTTTATCTGAAAAGATGAAGTAGACATCTTTAAGTTGTAAACTGCAAGATGCTCGATGTGCTACACTTGGTTACATGGCAGATATCAAAGCAGAAGTCTTCATCCCAAACTTTTGCCAACATAGCCTTATAATTTCAACATCTAATTAACCCTGTATTTACAGTACCTTAGAGGGTCTAAAATTTGTTAAAGTTAAAAAATTTAAAACAACACTACTAAAGAAGTCGTTTTTTTAATATTTTTTTCCTATAATTGTCAAAACTGTAGGCCTAATAGTAATATTTTTTATCAAAAATAAGAAAGAAATATTTATAAACTTCTTCTATTGAAATGTTATTTAATAATGACCCATTGATTTCAGGACGTGGTAACCCCTTTTTATTAGAGCAACGTCCCATCCGCTTCTTGATGTCCAAAAACTTACAACGTTTTGATCTTTTAAAGATTTTAGAAATTATTCTAGAAACAGTTTCAAACTGCTGATTGGTAATAATAGTTTATTATCAAGCAAGGACGTGTTAGCAATCATCTTTAAAGGTACCTTATTTAAAAGAACACGGGGGCTGTGTAGGTGTCACGACCGCAAATCTTTAGAGGCCAGATTTACAGGGTTCCCCGAGACCTGGAACAGTCAGAGTCGAGTGACTTATTTTTGAAAAGTCAAGGAAATTCAACGTATTAACGTTGTCACAAACAAAATTAATGCTTCTATGTGGTTACATGAAGCTCAAGGCCTATTTAGAAACTTTTTTAACATTTTCCAGTACAAATTGGCAAAATTTTCAACAGTTTTCGAGCACAAGTTTGCAAAATTTTAAAACTGTTTGTTTGTAATTTTCAACGGTTTCCGAGGAGAAATTTCCAATATTTATAACAGATTCCGAGGAAAAATTTGCTAAAATTCTAAAAAAAATTTCAAGAGTACATATTTTCACAATTTTCAACTTCCCAGTACCAATTTGAAAAATTTTCTCATGCTAATTTTGTACTATTTTTGAAAATGTTCAATTTTTTCCTATGTTAATTGTAAATATTCTCCTGTGTCGATTTTGCAAAATCGTGGATAACTTGGGCATAAGTCAATTTTGACATTGTCATTGGCCAGGGAAATTTGTTTAAAAACCTGGAAAAGTTAGGGAAGTTAAATATGAAATTTCTGGGGGAGAATGGAGGGAGAACCCTGGATTTAAATGTTTCAACAACACAAAAAAATATTAGGGGGTACGTTGTAATATTCCGGTAGTCGACCGGATCCTTCTAAGGGGTATCTTTCGCCGTAGTAAAGGACAACTCACAGTTATATATAATTAATAACTTTATTAATTATTATATACATATAATACACTTTGGCATTTATTCCAAATGCACACTCAACTCTTTGGGGATGGATTGGGTGTAAAACCCCTGGGCCAGCTGTCACAATGTTGGAACAACTTAGGGTGGCACTCCCTGGCAACACACAACTAGGTTCTAACCCAGTGCCTTTAACTAATAACTACTGTTTCTTCTTGGGACAGCAGTCTGCCTGACTGGGGCAACTGATGCCCAGCTGTTAAACCTGAACAGCTACTTACTGGCCTGGTCCTGAGAGCAGGCTCACTAGGGCAACTAATGCCCAGCTGCTGGCTTATCCAGTAGCTAACTGTAGTCTGCTACCTGGTGACTCTAATCACCAATGTGGCATGCCAAACTGGCAAACCGCCCAGCTAACCTAGAGAAAGCCCTGATGACTGCCCCCCTGGGTGCAGTCCTAACTTTGGGTTAAACCCCTTCAACAGTGCTACTGCACTGTTGACTCCCTAATCTTCGTAGCTAAAACCTAAGTCTTTGCTATTCCAATGCCTCACTGGAAGTTGGCAAAGGTTTAGTAAAGGCCCTTCTAACTGTCCAAATGCATGCCCTTATGGCTGGCAAATGTAGGTTAGGCTGATATTTGCTAAGTACAAATGCCTGCCTGAAAACGCTGGCAAATGGGATAACAAATAGTTTAACTTACCACACGCAGGTTCTAACTCAACAATTCTGGCAGCAGTCTGGTCCTGAGTGCAAATTGAGCACTCCTTATATACATTTTGGACAGAGGTGGAGCCTATTTCCCTTTCCCCCAATAAGAGGGTGAACAGCCTCTGTCCATCTTAATGGCTTTCTCCCCTGCAGATTTCCTGCCTTAGGTGCAGAAATCCTGCAGGTACGTGGAATCCATGGAAGGAGACCTTGTACATGAAAGCCAATAAGTGGGTTGGATTTAGGGGCACAATTGTACCCCACTTTGGTCCAAACCCCATGTTGATAGGACCAGAATTGCAGATTCTATAGCAGTTCCAATCCCATTAACTTGGGATCGGCGGACTCCTATGGAGTCCGCGGATCAACTAGATCTTTGGTACACATGTTGGGCCTATTGATGCGTGTCTTCTATCAAAGAACCGCACCCAAATCCGTTAGGACCAGCCTGTTATGGCCCTCTGGATTTGGCCCAACGCCATTACCGCAAAGGTCCGCGTAATCTGCGAGCCTTGGGTTAAATCGTAATGGCGACCATCCCATTGGATGCGCCATACCTAAATCTATATGGTTTGGTCCAAACCACATAAAGATAGACCAATTATAGCCCGAGTTAGGGCCAAATCAATCCACATGAGTTTTGGACCTTGGCTACCATGTATTTCCAATGGCAGCCCGAAATATTAAACTCGTGACTTACGGAGCCCATAAGCTCCAAGGCCCTAACCTTTAGGACCCCGAAAATCGGTATGCGGACAGTGCCCATACTGGACTGTCCGCCTGCAAACTTTCAGGTCCTAACCCCAAAGGGCACCCTGAGTCTAAGGGCCTCAAACTTGTGTAATGCTAAAGTTTTATTTCTGAAATTCCCCTCTTGACCAGATGGCCACCTTGGAATTCGGGTGTTGGCCAAAGAGACTTCTTAAGCCTCGTTTGGCCAACTTTAAGGTCTTTTCAACTCTCCATGTATTTCCTATGGAGAAAAAATACATGGAGAAGGTAATACCCTGGAAATATCAGGAATATCACAACGTAGGCAGACTTTTTGATAGACTTTCTTAAAGTTTAAAGGCATTCTGAAATAACACTAAAAAACTACGCCAATAACTACTTGAAGCAGGAAGCGTCAAATAACAAAATGTGCTTCTCATATGCATGTTTATCGTATTATACGTACTCACCCATTAATGTGAAATGAACTCCACTAAAGCCCCCTGGACATTTACTGCAATGGCCAGCAGGTATAACGCTCGTAATATTTCCTGACACTGGGGTAGTACTTCCCTCTCCCCCCTTATGGAGGTGCCATCATGAAAAGTTTATATGAATGACTTGTTTGGCAAAATGTGACGCGCGGACTAAATGCAAATATTCATGGTCACATGATATGACTCACGTTAATTCTCCTTGAATTTAAATCTAATGGGTGCTGACAAACTAATGATTTAAACTAATGACGCAATTCTGGAAAAGTCAGACCCTTGACATAGGTCACAACCAGTATGCCATAGCAGGCCTTTTTTATGGCCGGGCAGTAGAGTTAGCTTAACGACCCCTCCCCAATACCATCCTTGTTGTAAAAGTTGCAAATATATTTTTGTGAAATACTCAAAAAAATAGTGGCAAATTCACAGAAGAATACTATAAAATAAAAAATAATTAAATTTAATTATAAAATAAATTTCATACAATTTTCGAGTATTTAAAAACGCTGCAAAAATAAAGGTGAAGTTTTCCTTTGGAAATTTACAATATTTAATTATGAAAATTTTGAAAAATTGGCCACCTGACATTTGGAAATATTAATAAAATTTCATTTTCGAAAGTTTTAAATTAGGACACTTAATTGGGTGGAAACTGCGTTAATGAATTCAACAGAAAATAATTCACCAATTTTACAAACATCTAATTGGTTGTAACAACTTCGGAAACTTTTCTTAAGGATTTATTATGCATTTAAAAATAAATTGATTTTTTTTGTGAATTTTACAAAATTAATTTTAAAATTTGGAAATTTGAAAACAACATCTCATATTGAGTATTGATAAGGACCTCGTTTCTCCAGCCAGGATCTTCTCCCGATGTAATGGCGAATTTGATTGAGCCAAATTTAAAAATAAATTGATTTTTTTGTGAATTTTACAAAATTAATTTGAAAATTTGGAAATATGAAAACAACATCTCATATTGAGTATTGATAAGGACCTCGTTTCTCCAGCCAGGGTCCTCTCCCGATGTAATGGCGAATTTGATTGAGCAAAAAAATCTGCACTAGTGCAGGCTGCAAGGTGAGGCATAAATCTGAATAATCGGCAGTATTGCAGGCAGCAGGCGAAAAAAGACTACAGACTTATGCCTCACCTTGTAGCTTACACTAGCGCAGATTTTTTGGCCCAATCAAATTCGCCATAAGTTTTCATTTTCACAAAAATATACATGTATATACATTATACAGCATGAGTAAAAAGTCTCTCATCCCTCAGGGGGGGAGCCACCCCCCCCCTTCCTCCATCTGAATCAACAGAATGGGTGCAAATATGAAAAATCGGATATGGGGAACATATAGTAACTGTAGGGTGCGGAATGGAATGATGCTCAAACCATTTGGCCCAAAGGCCCATTTCAAGGGTCTTTAGGTCCTATGTCTTAAACGGTAAATCTACAAAGAATTGGTCAATTAGAAAGTTGTAGGGCGTCGAAAAATTAGTTTAATGGCTCCATTTTTAACATTTAATTATCGATTGCCACAAAACAAATGACTTGTGGGCTTCATGTATGTTTGCACCCATGCTTAACACCGCTACATTGCAGGAAAGCTCTAGGACCTGGTTTGTTTTAGGAATCGAGCTTTCCTGCAATGTAGTGGTGTTATGCATGGGTGCAAACATACAAGAAGCCTGAACATGTTACTGTTCCAGCAAAGATACGGGCTTCAATTTGACTTAAAATTCTCAGAAATGTGTTATTCTTAGTTTACAACGGGCCAGCAATTGGTACCAAATTGAATCTTAAGAAAGTCACCCCTTGCCTAATTCCTATTAAAAGCATCTTAGTGATTTTTTGTTCCATTCTTCAAGTGGTTGGAGAGATACAAATGAGTGACGAGGCTTCAGTTATTCACAACCATGTATTTATTTGTGCTCGACCTTTCGACTCAATGCGTCTTCCTCAGGAGCTCATCAAGTGGTCTGATGATGTTAGGTCAGATTTTACATTATCGACAGCCAATTCCTTTTGCTTTACAATTTTGTCAAATAAAGTACAACATTGTTTTTTTAAATAACATGAATTGGTCTTTGATGATCTTAAAATCTTGCCGTAATTTTCCTAGCCATTAGATTACTTGATAGGCAGAAAGACAACTGCGTCAGGACAGTAGTATAAAATCATACAAAAATTCTGTAATAATAATTAAGCAGATTTCTGATCTTTTAAGCAACTAAATAAAACATGCAGTTACTTCATAGCATCTTTGAAACTAACATTCTTGTGAATGTACGTGCTGATAGCAGTAATACTATATCTACCCTACACAACCAAAACATTTCCTTAGTTCTGCTGTGATAAATCCCGCCATACTTCTATTCTGCTGTCCGAGAATGCCGTGAAAATACAAAAAATATAAAGGGCATGTACAGTAAATATGCCTTGATATTTAAGAACTTTACAAGGCATCCAATATATTTTCCACAAGTCCACCCTGGTCAGAAACCAAAAATTGCGCATAAAAGCACCGTTCTAAATTTACCTTGGCTTCTTGAGATGAAGGCTCTTCTGATGAGGAGTACATGAGCGGTGTCAAATCACACTCCAACAGCACTACTACATTAATCGACTAGCCGAATTTAACATACAAATAAGAGAAGATGAAATGGAATGCTAGCAAGAACATTCTGAAAACATATCCATTCCTGATGAATGACAAACAAAAGACTGGCTCAAACTATGGGGATACCAATAGGATACATTATACATGTATATACTGAGCAAGCGCAAGTTTGCAGCAAGGCAAAAGACGAAGTCATTAAAATTAAACCTCATCTTGGTAGGGAAACTAACACGTGCATACTGACATGGTTGGGTTTAGACTAAACAAAATTAGTTTCATAAGAATGCATGGGCACTCCACATATCCTCACAATTCATGACCAGCTTACTGATACCTGACACACATGTATCCAATAATATCCAATCTGTCCTCAAAGCCACTTCGTCTTCCACCCTAACTTACAATGTAACTGGCTATGTTTTTTGGCCACTTAACCACTTCTATTGTGATTAAAACAACAACTCAAATTTCCTTGAAAACTCCATGTTTCAAATAACGGCTGGATTTTTGCATTGGTGTAGACCTGGTGTTAATGCTGACTTTGCACAGAAAGCTAGCTCTTCCATTTCTTAATTTACCCAGAGCGCCTTCACAAAATCTTGAGTATTTATGGATTTCTTTCCTTGTAGGGGACCAGATCAATCTTGAAAGCGCATCTGAAGATCAGAGACAACCTCCGGTCCCCCCTCAAACCAATGGCGTGCATGCAGCCTCCCACCCAGACAAGTATCTGGCCTACAAGCTGGCCTTGCACACGGCCCAATGCCTTCAGAATTTTGCCAAAACAGGCAATGTTCGAATATTGCTCATGTCCATGCGCCAT
Organism: Megaphyllum sjaelandicum; assembly: GCA_034698745.1. Lineage (NCBI taxonomy): Eukaryota > Metazoa > Arthropoda > Diplopoda > Julida > Julidae > Megaphyllum > Megaphyllum sjaelandicum. The sequence continues at coordinate 30,663 of JAQGBX010000368.1, read as the reverse complement.
CTGGTGGCCCTCCAGGATGAACAAGGCGACAAGTAAGCATTCGATTTCTCGCTCTGAACCAACTGGGGTATTTTTGGAAGAGGTTTTCTAACTAATTACATGTCTTGTTTTCTCCAGCGCCATCCATGCGGCTGTCATTCACTCGCAGAGCGAGGCAATGGAAAACCTTGTTGAGGTGGCACGGACAGTGGCAGAGTACGACATCCTGAACATGTGCAACGAACTGAAGGAGGTAAGTAACTTTTCCGTTGAATGTCCAAAAGGTAACCCCAAAAAATCCCACACAATGCAGTGTCTGATGCAAAACAAATTCCCCAAATTGTCGGTCTGCATTGGACAGAACTTGACCACCTTTATATTTTTGCAGTCTCCATTACACATTGCTGTTCAAACTGGCCAGGTAAAGGCCATTAAACTACTGCTGTACCATGGCGCCAATCCAAATGTGAAGGACCGAAAGGGCAACACACCCATCCATTTGGCAGCTCAATCCAAGAATTCCGAGAGTTTGTCTGCTCTCCTAGAATCAAAGGCATATGTCACAAAGTACAAAAAACATGCACCAGATTTGAACGCTCTGAACTTCTCAGGTACTCTTGTTATTAAAATCCATGGTTGTTTTGCAGCTCTGTCATGAAAACTTTGGCTCAGTTTGAAAGATTTTAATCCTCATTTCGTGTGTTCACATTTAAGGTTTAAGCGCCCTGCACCTTGCCACATTGAACGATTCCTTGCCAGCAGTCAAGACTCTCTGGTACGCCGGCTGTGACGTTGACGTCCGTGACCGCACCAGTGGGCGCACAGCCTTGCACATTGCCGTTGAGCGGCACAACCTGGAAATCGTCACTTTCCTCCTTCATCAGGTTTGAATTGTCTATTTGATTTAAGGCTGGCCTAAACTCATAAAACATTAATTGCAGTGAAAATGCAAAGTAGACACTGATCTTTCAGAATAGATTTTGGAATTTGCTCTCAAGCTGGCAATGTATACGTGCAATCTTGTACAAATAAATTGGCATGCCAGAGCACAAAGAAAAACATTGGAATAACTGTAAAATAAAACTTAATTTCCGTTGCAACTCTTCTGACAGAACAGTGCATTATGATTATCACACATTTTTATCTCAGATTGATTATTGGTGTTTACGTGCCTTAGGATCCACTTAAACTTGTTAGGTTAATTTACCATTCTTATTGTTCCAGGCTGGTGCCGAGACTGACATCCACATGTTCAATGGAAACACACCACTGCACTTGGCTTGCTCACAGAATCACAAAGATACTGTCGCAATTCTGATGCAGGCAAAGGCGGATCCATACTTAGAAAATTATGAGAGGGCAGAAAACAGCGAGGACGAAAGTGACTCTTTGGATGCAACGTCTCTGGAAGACGAAGATGTTCGAGGTCTGACGTCCATTGATTTGGCACCTTCAGAGGAGGTAAGCAAATTGGAATATATTCAAAACTTTCATTCTTAGTTTTCCCAACATAGCATACATGTTATTTGAATTGAAAAGGGTTAAAATTCAGACAGAAAGCAATTGGTTTTTTTTGGTAATTTTGTGATAAGCAGTGATGTTATAAACACAATCATCAGACAGAGCACAATGTGAAGATACCATGCTTTATAATTAGTCCATTAATATATTATTTCGGTGTAATTTGGGCTCTGATCAGATACATAATTTTTATGTTGCGAATTGTGAATAAGATTTTATCTTAGTTTTTTTTAAATGTACCATTAATGTGTCCTAATTGTTTCTTTGCAGATCCGTTCACTTTTGCGGGGAGAAATACCAGAATCACCACTGACATCAATGTCTATGCAAGCGAGCGCCATAGAAGTTGCCGAAGAGATGCACCATAAGGGGGATTTGGACAAGGTCGATCCCGGCACTGATTCTGGCATTGGCTTATCTGGAAGTGGCTTTTCTAGGAACAGCGCAAGTAGCTCCAGCACTAGCATCAGTAGCAGCCAAGTGCACAAAAAATGTAAGATTACGTTCTTAGCCAAAACTTAAATTGAAATGCACAAGGAGAAAGCATCTGTCATTCGATTAAAACAATTACAAAAATGGGTTAATCTCATTCCGATTGCCGCACTGCTAAGAATTTCAAATTATAAAGCAAAGTTTTTTAAATGCATTGGGGATTCCTTTTCCAAAAACATTTTACATTTTGGGTTACCATTCACTGATAATTTCTTTTACGTGCCATTGTATGAGCCACATGTTCGTCAGTGTTTAATTATTACATGTTAAAAGCCACTTCATCGAGAAAATTTTAAGTTAGTCGATAGCGTTTATAAAAGCTTTCGGGTAAGTTGTTCCCTTCACTCGCATTAAATTCACCGCTGCTGCCCTTTACAGTGACCTTATCAGACATTTTGGATGCACCTACACAAGTGCGTCTTGCCAAGATCTTGGATGGGCCACCCGACTATAATTGGAGAAAGGTTTTGGTGTACTTGGACATGACTGCCATTGAGGACACACTGGCCAAACACATGAGTCCAACACAAGGAATGCTCCACTACATCCAGGCTTCAGTAAGTTGCAATAGTGCTGGTTTCCCTTAAAAAGCCTTGCAACAGAATCTAACATCTCAACTTTCTTTTCTAGGAAATGAAACTTTTTGAGGGAATTCTTGGAGCACTCGATCTTTACAGTGCAAAGGACGTGCTGCAGGAAGCAAAAGATAAATGGGGTAGGCAATAAATACATTGTCATGGTGCTCTCTTAAGAATGCATTCCCTGAACTGACAAAACTTTGTATTTTGATGCTGTTTCAGAAAAACGTCAAGAAGAAGAAGCCTATTTAGATTCGAAGATGCAGAAGATGAAGTTGTGAAGTCCAGATTCGTTAGCACTGAGTTCCGTGCATTTGGAATCTGCATTGTTGTAAATAATGTCACGCGTCCTGCCTTTCTAATTATGGATGTTTGTTTTGTGACCATTCTCGGGCAGCAGTTGTATTTACATTGATAACTGTTGGTTACAGCAGTTGAAAGCTTAGAGGTGTGACAACACTGATCCCGTGACATTAATTCAGCGTCAAACAGAGCATGTACCGGTATGTGGCGTGTGCAAAGTGCCTAAAGCACTTCTCAGTTCATGAGTAAACTAGGCCAAGTGATTTCCGCTATGGTTAGCAAGCAGTGTAAAACTGTATAGCCACAGTCTATTTTTCATGTTCACAAATTCCTCTAGTTGAAAGCATACCTAAGCTCCCTAAACAATTTTCCACTCTTGACATGCATGTTTATCAAGAACGTTTAGTTGCGCTTATCACTTTTTGCATTACAGAATAATCTCAAAGTTTTCAGAAAGCAGGATAATGCTATATTTCCATTGGGCGCCAATGCCAGTTGCACTTATCATGTCATCTTTGTATAACACAAGCTATTGGACTAACTCTTCCATTTTTCAATGTTGTTCATTTTTATTGCAATTCCATGTTTTTGACAAAAAAATGTACAGTTGTAAATTAATGTTAGAATAGATTGCTCGAGTTCAAGTCTTTGGAAAAAGTATTCCAGAAAACATGATCATGCTGGATAAGAAAACTTCAGTTAAAACCTAATAACTATAGAAGTTTCATCTTATGGTATTACATTAGATTTTAAAACTACTACCAGAAAACGGCTTGTATTTCTGGCTTAGTGATCTGCAAAATAGTTTTTTCTATTTTTACCGGTAATCAAAATATTTTTCCAATTTTCCCCTGGTCTGCAGGGGTAAAAAGGTCGGGGAAACATTGGTGTAAAGTACTTGTTTGAAGCGATTGCAATTATGAAAAATCTATATTAGAGAATTTCATTTACTTCTCTGAAAGAAGCAATCAACCAAACTTTAAGAAACTTGCCAAGTAGTTATTTGAAGGTCACATCACTTACACATAGGATGAAAGGTGCATAGTTGTGCGTGGATTCTTGCTAAAAATCGTTTAGATTTTGCTTGTCTAAGAACCTGACTGTCATCAATTATTCAAAGGTATTCTGATATAACATGAACTGTCATTAGAAATCTTTTGAGGTTACCAAATTTTTTTAAGTAAAACAACATTCTTAAACCTTGCATAACCAAGTAACCCTTTGTGTACATTGGTGTTCAAATAATTGTATCTGCAACTTTCTATAATTAACAAAGTTAATAATTTTGCATCTTGAAGTGACAATCTGGCATTTGTAGCAAGTGCCGCATCTCGTTGTATCCGAAATGGAAATATAGAACGTGTCCATTCCAAATTCCGTGTTTGCTTTTAAAATCCTGGTCAATTGCTTTTCAAACATTATTGTTCAAGCATATTTCACTGCCAAGTTCAGCTAACTACCCAGTTGCTTAACAACTGCAGTCTAATTAGCAAACCAATCATCTGAACTTTTATCTGACTGTTATCACATCACATCCATTTTCAATCCGATCTGCATTTGCAAAGTACAAAATTAATTTTTTTACTGGAATCAGGTGGAGTGGCCTAATATATAATGTTCATGTATAATCAAGCGGCAATCTTTATGAAACCCATTTGTATTTATTAGAACGCTCTGTTTGTTATTACTGTTCTGATGAGGAAAAAAACTGATTGGTACATTCCATGTTGAACCCTGAACAAATAATATTGGATCTGGCAGTTTTTTAGCGGTTTTTTAATCTTAATAAAGCTGTGGAAAATTGTTTTCATTACGATTGAACAATAAAAGTATTGTGTATTTTTAACTTAGAATCATGGCTCAAAACTACTTCTCAACGTTCTGAAATTGCATTTGGTGGCAAACCAAATCCTGAAATGGAACTAAAGTATTTTAAGAGTAAAAGACAAGACTTGACTTTTGATCACTAACAAGATTAGCAGTGAAAGAAATTCATTCCAATCAGTGTACATCTATTTTTCATTTAAAGTTAAAACGTAATTCAGATATTAGTTAACTACTTTCTCAAGTGATCAAAGTGTACGAATTTGTTCCGGTAGTAAAATTTAGAGTTCCAGAAAGATACACCCCTTTACAAATGGTGAAATTTAATTCACTTCGTCTTCAAGAAAATAATGCAGTATCCACATATGGAGAAATTTTCAGAAGATAAAGTTGGAATCTTTCAAACATAGAAACTACGAAAACTGATTATGCAGTATTAAAGTTACGAAACTAGTTTATGAGTTGCCGTGGTCACATTTTCAGGAAGCTCCATTTAGCTCCAGTTTCAAGTTTCTATTCCATTTTAAAATGATAAAATTGCCCTTCAACTTCAGTTTCAACGTTTATGACATTTGACATTATTTTATGTTTCATGTACTTAATTTCGTTATTAAATAGAAAATGACCCGTTTGGCGATCGACAACGTTTTCAGACATTTAGAGATAATGTTACCAAATTTTTTAACACTGAACTAAGACGGTGTTAAACCATATAAAAGTAACAATCTCAGAAATTCTTTTGCAGTGACATATATTGCCATGCACATGTAGATTTACATAAACCAAAAAAGTGAGTAATGGAATAAAACTATTCACATGTTTATTTTTGTTACTGGGCATCATTGTATTTTAACATCATTGAATCGCTCTTTTCCCAGAATTTGTCAAAATATCTTACATTTCTGTTAAAGCTGTCCCAACAAATGACTTTCACATAAACTCGTAGAATAATAAAGACATTTTTGGTACTATATCTTCTACATACATTCTAAATCATAAATATAACGTACATGGTATTGGAATTTGATATTATAACCGTCTAAGATACAGGTCAATTTAAGTTTGAAATTAGATTGTTAGCAGATAGTTCATTGTTTCAAAAAATATTTCACTTTTACAAGTAACGTAATTTTCGTGCCCAATTAATTGCCGTCAAACTTTGAATTATCTCAATTTTAGCTTTTTTAAAATAAAAAAAAAATTAACAATTGAAAAATGGCAATCAAACGCTTTTAATAACTCTTTCCTATTTTGGAATATCCGTCAATGGTCATGTTCATTTATCAGATAAGGCATAATGCATACACACATGTTGAAAACTCATTGTTTGAACATGTCAAAGTATTGCACACTTTCTCTACTTGCTAATATAGACGGAGCACTTTAGTGAGGATATGAGACGTCTGCTAAATCTGGACTTTTCACAACTTTCCCTACCCAATGACAATGTCAAAATTTGCATATGCCAACATGTTGACCACAATTTTCAAAATCGACACAGGGCATTATATTCAATATTTTGCGACATTTACTAATGACAATTTTTACAAAATTAGCATGCACTTTTTTTTTAATTTTGACAAATTGGAATTCGGAAAATGTGGACAATTTTGAAAATTTGTACTCTGAAAAGGTTGAGAATTTTGCATCGGAAACTGTTGAACATTTTGCAAATTTGTACTCGGAAAACGTGGAAAAATTTGCTAGTTTGTCTTCGAAAAAGATCAAAAATTGCGCACATTTTTCCTCGGAATAGATTGAAAACTTTGTAAATATATGTCCTCGGAAAAGGTTGCAACTTTTTCAAATTTGTACTCGAAAAACGAGGGAATATCTGCAAGTTTAGTCTTCAGAATAAGCACGACATTTATTTTTTTAAATTCGACAAATTGGTATTCGGATAATGTAGACAATTTTGACAATTTGTACTCTAAAAAAATAAGAATTTTGCAAATATTGTCCTCAGAAACTGTTGAACATCTTGCAAACGTTCCCTCGAAAACTTGCATTTTGTACTCGGACCACGTGGAAAACTCTGCAAGTTTGTCTTCGAAAAACATCGAAAATTTTGCACATTTGTCCTCGACCTTTTCCTAGGAAAATGTTGAAAATTTTGTAAATTTATCCTCGGAAACTGTTGATCATTTTTCAAATTTGTTCTCGGAAATTGGTGAAAAATTTACTAATTGGCCCTGAGATCCCTAACTTTTTGAAAATAAAGTCATTCTTCCCAGACTTTTCCAAATGTGTACTGTAGATTGTAGACAACTTTACAAAAACAACAAAGAAATGACACCAACAACACTTTCATATTTTCTGCAGCTAGTCCTTTTATTTACCGCCAGTACATTCGATAATGAGAAGTGAGAACGCACATATAAAGCTTTGGTATACAGTTGTATAAAGAACCGGATGGAATAATAAGAATAATGATGGTAATACTGGGGGGGAGATGGAGGCACAACAACAAGAATTGCGGGACGCGCAACTATACAAAAATGCCCCAGAATCCCCCAAAGACGGGGTTAGCCAGAAAAAAAACGTTCCGAAATAAATTCTTTCCGAAAAAGGATTCAACAACGGATAGGGCGTGTTTGGCTGCCTATTGCAGACCCGCACAGGCCCAGTGAGCGCCGCCATCTTAGGATGAAATGCATGATAGAAAAAAATGCAAAACTAGAGAATGGGCTTTGGGGGACCAACGAAAACAACCACGAAAAAAAAAAAGGGGCACCCCATAAATTCTAGGGCTATGGTTACCGGACGCTAAGTACAATGAACCCGGGGCTGTGGGGCGACATATGTATGTATATATTTATAAATATGTATAAACCATAATGAATTGATACACCTTTCGCAGTAAATAATGCTCTCGACACTGGGTAGGATCAACCGGGATGCTCGACAACTCGCCCCTCCCCCAGGAACCTTTCCCCCCAATTGGCGGTGGGTCTGTACATTCCCCCAAGCCCCATATATATGTATATGTATATACGCTAGACGCCATTTTGTATTTTTATCTACAGAATATATGTTATATCACAGTGAAGATACTAGAGGATATGGGCAACAAGATTAAAAGATCCCGCGAAGGATCGCGGGCCTGAGGTCCCACTTCGGGCCGCACATTTCGCATTTTTTAAAGTTCGGCAGTGACAACTCGTCGACTGCCCTGACAACTACTCATCTCAGGTGGTGCCATCAAACAGCATCTTCAACATGATGTGCCATAGCTCTGCTTTTCGCTTTTGCACCCAGAGAGGGCGCTACCATTGTCCGAAAACAGTGCCATCTGTTGAAGCCCAAGGAAATTAGTTGGAAAGAGAGCTATGGCGCTTCGAGTTAGAAGTGCCGCAGGCTGTCACCACATGCAACATATCTATAGTAAAGTTACGAGACATTGAGATAACATACTTGGCCTCGACTACTCCCCAAGAGCTTGCTGCGAAATGCAGAGGGTGCTCAGTCATCTGCTTAAATTAAGCGCTGCAAAAGGTTGCTAAGCTTCCCTGAAATCGTACTTCTGGGTAACCCGCAAGCACCATTCGAGGTAACGCAGCAAGTATGGCGCTCTATAGAGTCAACGCCGAGCAGTAGCGCCATCTATATATACACACAACCACATTTCATGCGGGTCGCAGGCCTTCGGGAAGTCACACCAGAATGGACACAAGTAGGAACTAAACGCAAATTTAAGATAAGAAGCAGTGACCGCCAATCGAAATAAAACACCGGCGGCACCGTACGTTGTTAAGTTTAATCTGCCAATAATGCAGACGAAACATCGTGCAACAAGAGTTCCAAAATTAAGGTGCATCAGTGTGTAATCTTGCGTTGATATGCTTGCATACGCTGAATGTACAATCATCCAAATGGTACCGATCCAATGTTTAGTGCTGCCATCCGGCGCAAACCCGAACTTTGTACAACAGTCCAACTTTGCTGATGTTCTGCCACTGAGTGCTGGCACTTGTTTGCAGTCTCTCGGAGAGCGCTTACCAAGCGTTAACTACGGATGAGTTAAAAAAAGTTGTAGCATTTGGCTCACTTTAGCAAAAAAGACGTCCCATTGCATTGCCTGTTATGTCTTGCTTGAAAGTAAAGAGTTCATCCAAATTGTCTCCAGAATGCTCAGTTACGCCGATAACGCATTAGCTGCCAGCATCGGACGGAAAGACTGCGAACACCGGCTTTTTGAACGATGGGTCACGAGAACAAAATCACTAAATGCGTTGATGACTTGACGGTTGCAAAGACGATAAGTCGAAGGGTGACGTAAAAGAGACAATGTCCTTGCCAGGGCAGTCATGACACATAGATGTCCTGCTCCGCAAGGGGAGCTAATTCCGTCCGTAAAGTTCAAAAATAACAACTGCGAAACTAAAAAAGAAGTGCAGGCTTCACCCGACCGTGAATGCCATCAGCAAAGTCGCAAGCACCCCAAGAAAGCAAGAACCTTACGGAGGACAAAACCTCACGCTGTACGAATTAGAGATGCATAAAAATTTCAAAAAAAAAAAATGGGAGGAAAAACGAGCTTCGAAGAATATTTCTAATTTCTGTACATCTGATAATCACAGTAACTTCTAGTACCTATTTCAAACATTCCATATAATTATGTTGCAGACATCACGTGGCAAACAAAAATGCTTAGTTGTTTAAGAGCTACTCTTCAATTAAGTAAATATTTATACTGTACTGTTACAGAAAATTTGTATCTTTGATACGAGTACTAAAAATTACTCAAATTATCAGGTTAAATTTGTTCCTCTAGAAGTCCAGAGGCAAATTTTTGCATGGATCTCGCACAAGTTTGGCTGATTAGCCATCCTTCATAATGGCCAAAAATTGATTTTTCACTTAGTTGCAGTTGCATGCCGACTTTTCAGCATTCATGCACGGCCCAAAAGTATCACTTTCATGATCTTCACAGTTGTGATGAAAAATCTTAGTGCTGCATTCAACTTGGGTTCTCGTAAGACGCGACTCCAGTCCACCTGGTCCCGACAGCAATGGCCGTCGAGCACGCTAGCGAATTCAACGCTACTTCAAAACACTTCTTTGGCATATAAGAAAAAAAAGAAAGAAAACGCGCGTCTGATCTGCGTCTTGTCAGAAGTCTACTTGCAAGGCGAGAAAACGTATCAGCTTGGCAGAAAGTTATTTTCGTTTGCACTTAAGTCGCTTTCCGCAACGGTTTTCATTTCGCCCCATCAGACAGTAATTCCACCAGAGTCCGTGTATCAGCACTGGAAGGATTGTAGCCATTCTCAGTCCTTGGCGGCTGAATTTCATTCCTGACATTCCCTCTTGCAGTTCACCACTGACTGCTGCCAACTCTGCGGCCACATGTGCCGCGACAAGCGATTGACCAATAGCAGCCAGCCCCTTAAATGGTGTAGTGGTGCTCGTGTTTGGTAAGCAACGCTTCCAAGAGCTTCAGTTTTGCTTTTACTTGCTGGAAAGACAAAGAACGACAGTGTTCAATAGCAGCTTGGTCAAAACGGCCCTTCTGGAAGCAAGCCAGCAAGCAGGGCAGTATTTGTTAATGATAAATCAAAACTATGCAAGTATGCATAAACTGCCAGTGCACTACCTTCTACAACACAAAGATGGCAGATTCAAGGATGACTACAGGAAGTTTGTTAAGACATTCACCAAGCACTACCTCAACACAAAACTAAGTTTAATCAAGTGACTAATCAACAAAGCAGGAGCACATCATTAATGACCAACATCTCCTAGGGACTTAGAATTTAGCAAGAGAATTTCGCAATTCTCTGAAGCAAAAAGCAGCCAACTAGAAGCCTCACTGATGGTTTACTACAACATTCACCAGGTCATTCCCCAGACTAATTGCAAACCAGCACCAAAAACTACAATAGATAATGCAAGCAGGGTCAGGAAAACTACAAATTCTACTGAAACCACAACAACATCCAATGGCCGCAGTCACAAAAACTTAATGCAAGCAATTAGAAGTGGCTGAATCTGTGCTGATGGCACAGAACCAAAGTGCAAAAATCAATATGCATGCATCTATTAATGCTCTACTCAACACCAAGTATACACAACTTTTGTCGAAATACCATCAAATTGCAAAAGAAAAGAAAAAGCAGACAAAATCCTACCTTGTACTCCGCGTAGACAGCGTCCATGGGCGAGCGATCTTCCCGTTGAGCTTTGCGACCATTTTTGCGCTGAAATTCTTCCTCGAACTCCTTGAGCATACGGCGTAGGCGCTTCTTCTCGCAGCGCACGTTCCATTCTTGTTGGATGAGTTCGTCGCTGTGGACAAGAGAAGAATGTTAGAACCAATTTGAGCAATCACCAAAGAAAAAAAAAAGTACTTTTCATTGAAACGACGCGTGCACCAAGTTACATTAAATAGGCACGATGCATCGTTTACTTCACCAATAAATTAGGAGGCTTATTAGTGACCAGTGTGCTCTTTGGAGATCAGCATTATTTAACGCATGCTCTTCTCCTGGTTTATTCCATAACAAATTCCACTAATTCAACATAAATTGCCAAAAGTACCCGCGTTCTCAAAAACTTTGAAATTTAAGCTTCCTTAGACATTATTCAGTAAATATTCAATACCGTTTATATAACAAATATACAACAGACGTGCATCGACAACGGATTTACTGAATCTACACGTATAAAAGAATTTCTGTAAATCCTAAACATGTAGTGTTCCGAGGTTACCAATTACTGAAAAAAGTATGCACACACTTACTGAGACAATTCATGTAAGCTGCGATTGTCTGCAAACTTTCTCTCAGGCTTTTTGTGGGTAGACGGTGCAAGGTTGTCCATATCAGGATCGTCGAGGGACGATACTGGGGTGCCCCCTGTTGCCCCTTCCTTCTCTTCCACTGCACTCAGCTCACTACTCTCGGCACCTTGACAGCTATGTTTTGGCGAAGCTTGAGTGAAATCCATCGTTTCATGCTCAATAATGGGTTGAAGTTCCATTCCAGACTCCTTCATTTTGGGCTATTTACAAAATCTTATTAGAAACTACATCACAAATGGCAACGTGTACGATCCATGAAACCATAAAGTACTCACAGAGCCTGCCTTTGCTACCAAGCGCTTCAAATTTCTGTACCGTTCATAAATGGGCTTCATGAGCTCCTTCTCAACTTTTGTGCTCTGCAAAAAAGTATTCAGATTAGTACGAATTGACATTCGAAGACCAAGACAGACTATTTGAAATAACATGGTACGCGATTTTCACAATTCATATGTTATAACTTGACAGGTTCAACTCACCGGATGTCCATGAAGGTTCTCAAAATGCAACAAGGACTTTTGAATGGCCAATTTCTCATCCTGGATCTGCTCCCGGTTCATTTCCTGTTAAAGAGTAAACGTGACGATATTTGATACTGCAAATACATTGAACAACACAATGGCATTTGGTCGAGAAGAAATTACAAACCTCGAGCTCTTCTGGTCGGAATGCAATCTGTCGCTTCTCGTTCAACGTTTTCATCATTTCATCGAGTGACTCCTCCATGGTTGGAAAATTAATGGCAGGCTGCCTAGGGATCGACGGGACTCGGTGAAGGGCAGATCTCAACTCTTCAGCGCCTTGGTTCGTCAGCAGGCTGTTTGCAATAGCCGCCATCCGCATTTCCTCTTTGAGCTCTGCAACAATAACAAAAATCCCTTGAGAACCTCTGCTGTTATTTCAAAAGTTCTAAAGGACGATGAAGCAGAACCATTCGAATATTATTTCTTTTTGCAATTCGAGAATGAGAAAATAAATTGTGACTACATGAATGTAGCACATCAAGGGGAATGATTCTCTGTAAAAATAGGGCATACAAAAAATTTTGAATAATAATTACTGGCTATGTCTAGTTATCATCTATAGAGAATGGTCCATTCTTGCTCAGAATCAAACTTTGAAACTACAATTTTGTTTTTAACTTTTAATCAAAAAAACGTACCTCTTGCAATTAAGAATACCTAATGTGTCGGCATGCAGTGACTTAATTAATGGAACTCCTCAGACGTAAGGTACATGTTGCTACGCAATGGATGGACTAAGATTGCTTTTTGAGGGCGCACACTAGAAGCGGCATTTCGGTCAGCTATTTAAGATCGGCCAAGTCGAATTGGAAAAAATGAAAGTGCTAAACAATACGAATTACCAGCGGCATGGCCGGTCAGCATGCACTGCAATTCCGATCATCGTTTGAGACTCCTTCCACATCTGACACGGATTTGTAAGTGATGTCTCATTGTCTTTCATGTCACAAACATGGTCTGTTCCATGCAAGCCATCCATCCGTTGCATAATAGCGTGTGCCTACTTTTAAAAGCAATTATAAAACTTACGTTTTAATTCCTTGCGTGCTCTGACCAATTCAGACATGTATCTCTTGATGTCACTGCGACACATTTTCTCCGCATGAGATGGCTGTTGGAAATTTTAATTTCACGGTTAATCTCAATAACGGCACATTTGATTCAGAGTAACACTGTATCAATAATCGACCTACTCTATATCCTGATTCATCTTCAAATGCATCTTCAAACTTCTTGATTTTGCGTTTGAGTGCTGAAATGCGTTTGTTGAGAATCTTAAATGCCTGGTCACTTGAGCTGTCATCCATCATCGAATTACTGTAAAAGAAGGAAATGCATCCAATGAGACTTATGCCTACAATTTTTTGCTTTGATTGAATTAAAACAAGACAACTACCTCTTACGACCAGCTTCCTGCTCCAATGGAGGTGATGGAGGTATATTGTGGTCTATCATAAAACTGAAAATTATACGTTAAACCAGTAAGAATTGCACTTGGAGATCTTTTTGCAAAATACGCAGTACATTAAGAGCAAAATTTCCAATACATTAAGCACGATCTCGCTTACTTGTCATGCCCAGACGTATTGTCAAGAGAGCAAGTACGTGGCGAAAGCATCACGTCATCGTCACCATCTTGCTGATGGCGACGCGAGAATGGCCAGCTGGCACGAAGCTGATTCGTCGGAATCGGATCTGAAAATGAAACAGGTAGAAGCTATAAAATTAGACAATAATTTAGAGATTTATCCAGAGTCACCTTAGCAGCCTTAGGGTACCTTCACAACGAGCTTTAAAGCCAATCATTTATGGCTTTTTTTTCGCAGTGTCGCTTAGTGGTAAGCGTCTGCAATACCACTAAGCGACACTCTTTTAAAGCCACCTTAAAAAGCTGGCTTTAAAGCTCGTTGTGAAGGTACCCTTAGGTTTGTAATTAGCAATGATGATCATTAGATTGAAAAAATGAGAAATTATCACACAAAAAACCAAAAAAACAACAACAACAAACAACAAAAAAAACACCCACCGCTTCCATCTCCGTGTTCATGAAGAATAGAGAAATCCAGAGGTGGCACATATGGTTTGGTACCCATGCTTGGGGATGCGCCATCTTCAACTCCTCTCTCTTGATTGGCAGATGCAGCTGCATGCAAGTCCAAAAGCCAGAGCCGTGGTTTTGGAATAACTGAGACATCGTGCATTGGATGATCCTCTACAGCTTCTGATGGACTTTCATCAAGATCGTTAGAGCACGGTCTTTTTTGGTGGTGTTTGCGACTGGCCTTTGACGATCCCTGGGCATCGTTTTCCTGTATAAAAATAAAAAAATATATTTTAAATTTGAGCTGCTTATAACTTCTAAAACTATATGAGATTGATTAACGCCTTTAAAGTATTTGATTTATTAATATCAACTTGACAGAATATTGTGCATTTTTCCTTAAGCATATGCGTTATAAGCAAGTATTTGTTTGATTTAACTTTGCTTGGTGACAATTACCTGAAACAATTTCAGCATCAAGTTGAAAAAGTACAGTAAATAAACTTTTGCAAGTTTTGGATAGCTTTTGAATTTCAAAAAGACTTGAAGTCATTGTATAAAAATGACAATTTATTATAAATAAGTATTTATCACAAACTCTAGGCAACAGCAACGTGGGATGTTTTTAAAGTTACCACATCATCCAGCACTAGAATACATGTATATGATATGCATATGTCAACTTGCCTTATGTGATTCATCATCCATTCCATGACGCATGCCCTCCATGCTCATGCAACGACGAGAGCTTTTCATTGAAGGCATCCTGCGACTTTTGGATGATGTTGACCGCTAAATCAATAAAATAAAAATAAAAATGTGCATCCACCCAGCCCATTTAGTTTTTTTGTGGAAAGGTTTGACAATACGCAGCTTACATATTGAAGCCTTTCAGCACTGCGCCTCGCTTCAGACACATCGTTTTCGCTGTCATAATGCTTGCAGAAGTCTTTCATACGTAAGTCTGGGGTTGCTTGCAAGGAAGTGTCGATGTTCAAAGGTGTCAAAGGGTGATCTTGACGACAAGGAAATCCCGATGGAAGTGTTTCTTTTTTCTAAAAAAATAATTTTTTCAATTCAGCACTGAGCAAACAGTGTAGCCTATTTAAGGAAAAAATTTACTGAAAATTCAGATAAAATTATTGACATTAATTTCGATTACTAACTGTTGGAGTGATGTTGTCAAACTGCTCCTCCAGAGAATTCGTGACCGGGGAAGGTGATGAATCCATAAGACCTTCTGCTCCGAGAACATTTTCTTGGCTGCTACACTTCCGGATAGTGAGCATGTGAGGTGTAGCAGGAGGTTCAATCTTTGGAGCTTCCTCCGAGTTGGATCTTGCCAGCTTGCTGAGTGCAGCTCCATCAGGTGAAAGATCCATCTTTTTATGCTTGATTCGCGGTGGGGGGCGTGGCGGATCATACAGATCAGTAAAGTCAAACTCTTCATGTGCGTGCATGTTGCAAACAGGCAGTTCGACAAATCTACAAGACAACATGATCATTAAAATGATGAGCCTAACTTCAACCGCACAAAGCATGTGAGAAATAATACAGAAAACAGTTCTTACTCATTTTCTTGATTTTCCAAAGAAGATAACTTGCTTTTCGTCTTAGGAGGCATTGGCAAATCATCATTGCATGTGCCATTTGCCATTTTCCCCCCTTTGCTTGAAGATTCCCTGTTTGGCAAAAAGTATTCGTGAAGGGCGCCCGTCTTTGAACGAACACTTCTCGGACTACTGCTGTAATCCACATCCATTTCATACTAATAAGAAATGATATTTCGTAATTAAGATATTGTAGACAAAAATAAACGTATTGCTGGCATGGATCAAAGGCTTGGCACAGAACTCAGGGCTGGTCATGCATTAACCTAATTTTTCATCATTGTTAGTATTTTTTTCCTAGCATAATTGATGTGTTATGATCGCTATTGTGATACAAATTGCCAAAAAATGGTTTTCCAGGAAAATTTCAGTGAAACCTGAAGAAGTTATTAATGAGACACAAACCAGTTATGGGCACAATTGTGTCGAGGTGAAAATAGAGAAATGAATAGAAGAATAATTTTGCTGAAATTTTAGATTAGCAATTCTAGTATCTGAAAAATCAGAAAAAACACAAAAAAGCATTGTCTGGAGATTCAATAAGGATTTCGATCCAATATATCATGTATGTCACTTCGACATTAGAAATTATCAGGGAAAAACTTTGACATAGTTCTATCAATATCAGAGGCTTTTCAATCCCCAGGAAATTTTCTTCAACATTGAATACTACATGTTTTAAACCCTAAACACTAATATAGCTAAATTTATTAAAAGTGACATGGATATTACAAGTGTATAACAAACTTTCTTAGCACGATATAAATGTACATTTAATGAATTTATTTTTAATTATATGGTTTTTTGATTTTTTTTATAAACACAGAATTAGTAAAACAGGAGTGGGCTGGGAATCGCCAGTTTTTATAATCATTGACGTTGGCCTGTTTCTGCACACGAGGTTTAGCAAACTTTACTTATTGTGTGTTTGTGGGGGATCAGGCTTTTCAGTATTATTTTTTTGCTATGAATTAATTGCATGCATTAATGGAAGTTTTCTGTTTTTTGGATATTTAAAAGAATGTTATAAAAATGTTAAATTTCACATATTTGTAGAGCTACATTTAATTTGATAATTGTTTAATAACTAGCGATTAATCAAAGTCCCTGACCTGGTTTTGTCCACTAAGGGCTTTAGGAGGAGATGGCCTGCTTGCCACCAACACATTTTGCTTTCGAGTGGCACAGGGTGTCCTTTTTGGCTGTGGTGAATTTGTGTCAGCTTCAAATATGGCAGAATAGTGCTTAATAAACTTCGTGACAACTTGATTTGTGATTGACTGCTCTTTTAGACAGTCCTCCCCATCGGACACTCGGAAGATATTTGGCCCAAAGATAATGCCCAGAGCAGCGGCGTTCATGCGGTTATATTCTTCTGAAACGGTCACTTTGACTAGAAAACCCATCAGGTACTTGAGAAGGTTAAAGTTCTCTTCAGGAAGTTGTTCCACCAACTTCTTGAGCTGCCTTATGCATTCCTCATTGTCCTGACGATGCTCTGCAGCAGGGAACGAAAATCATTGGGGATGAAGCAGAGAGGTAAACAAACATCCTTTAACTTGAAAATTCAAAATGTAAGAGTTTAACACCTACCTTCCTGAACACAGACGAACTGGCACAGGAAGTGGCTGGGAATGACAGCTTCTGGAAGAGTCCGAAGGAACTGCTTGAGAAGGCCAGCAGCTGCCATGACATCGCCAAAATCTTCCAAATTGGCGTCGCCATTGCGGTCAAACAAGGCCCGAAGCTTGTCAATGACACGGGCACTAGCATTGACTCGAAATAAGCCTTCATGGTGAAAACCTAATGAAAGTCATCAAATTAATGCACAGAATTGCAAATAAAGGTGTAGCAGAAAGAAGAGGCATTGCCCTTCAAAGCGAAACAAAGTTTATTTAGAAAACACCATGCAAATTGTACTCATTTAATCGTCAAACGATAATTACAACAACTATGAATGAATTTTTAAAAAGTCAAACGTGCTTCTTGGGGTATGAACAACTTTAGGGATTTCCCGCGTTAACATTTTTAGAAGTAGGACGTAATAATCTGTCTTAAGAGCCCATGATTCTTTTCATGAAAGATGATCAAAGCATCATTCATTGGCAACTTTTTGTATTGTTATGCAATTCAATTCAGTTTTGAAAAAAAAAAAATGAAAAAATGAAGAAAAGAAACATTTCCTTTTTAGTGTCATTGATAATGTCAGCCATGACCAAAAGTGGATGAACCAACCGTGTTTGTAAACAGATTCAAAGAAATACGCGCGTCTTCTCGTATTCGGCCATTTGGAATATGTGCATGCATACAATTTAGAAAAAAAACTACATTTATTTTTGATAAAATCAATTAGTTAACAAGTACACAGTGAACTTAGATCCTCTGAATTAGCGCACTTATTAATTATTATCGGCCAAGGGCAAGATGGTCCAACACTAGCAGTTATTGAATGATGTTCTTGATAGAACTCTTATCTAAAGTTTTTTTAAAGCCAAACATCCAGAAATGTAAATTTTCTTGAAATCTGAAATCTAGCGAATGCACTCACCATGATGCTCGATATATTCGCAAATTCTGGTCACAACCAATGGCACATCATAAGTGCCTTGCGGGGTCCGACGAACCAATTCTTCAAGCGGAATTCCAAAAATCCGGTCTGGATTGTTGGTCTTCTTCTTGGTCAGAGGTGATGTTAAAATTTTGCGTACTCGTTCTGCACGAGATTCCCCCACTACATCAAAGCTCTGCAAGGAAAACAAGCATCTCATGTCAATCACAGCATTAAAGGCATGTCCAGAATGTTCCGAGCGATGCAATGATCAGTCAACATACCTGATTAGAACTAGTCATATCCTCAACTTTGATGCTGGAGCAAAACAGGGGCTTGCGCATTCTGTCCACCAATCAGACTTGCGACCAACAAGATCCTCCAAAACGTCACTGCCTGCAAGAACAAGAGAAAAAAAACAACTTAAGTATGATGATGGTTGCTCAGCGATGCATTACATAATAATCAAGGATACAAAAGTAGTAACAAAATCGCACATTAATAATAGTAACAAGGCAATTAGCATGACATAGCGAAAGACTTTGAAACAATGTTTGGTCATAATACTAGGTAATAAAGGCAACGCTTGAAATATAATGATATAGACAGCGTTCTCTCTAAGGCCCAGTTTGCACCCTTGTTGAAAAATAAATATTCCAGCGTTATTTTCAAGCATCCCAGTTAATCAAGTCTCGTTTTCTGTAAAGCTGAAGTATGTGCACTGCATTTCTACATCTCCAAAGACTAAGTGATATTTTCACAGAAAACAATTAGTTAGAAAGCCAATTTAGGAAACTGTTCACGTTCATACTATCCATCAAAGTCCCAACCTAAGTAAGCTTAAGAGGGGGGTAAAATATACCTGTAATGCTCGAAATAAACCGAAACATTAAACAAATTATTGACCTTCAGAAGAAACAGTCTGAAAACGTGGAAAATAATGTGCAGCTTACCCCCTGAATTTCTAATCGCAATATTGCTGAGTCTGTTTCAAATACAGAATCTAAATATTGGCACAAACAAGAAAAAACAAACTGCTGCTCGATTTTCAGAACGTTTGTTTTAACTGCCATCGTTTGTCTGAAAGTAGATTCATTTACGAATCAGGGATTGGTCACGTGACGTAAGGTTACCAAATTCACAAATACATTTCAACTGCTTGCATTTTCATTAAGGGCTTTGAGTGGCAACATCCTGCGGAAAATACAGGAGTCTAAAAGCTATTAGTTTTCTAGCCAGTTTCAAATTTTGACCAAATTCACAACCAATCATGCAAGGGCTTGCTGAATTTATGACACCAGCCACTTGAGGATGGAAAGACTTTGACAGAAGCTTATGGTAATATTTCATTATTAATGAGATGCAACTGTGCTAGAGCCTTATTAGCTAAATTGGAAATGAAAGGTTATTAGAAAATTGGTTTCATCATCACGAAAAATGAGCCAATAACGTGCAAGGTTATATTACGGCAGTAATTCAACAGTACTTCGCGTTACCAACGACATTTTCCAGAGAAGTTTGAAATCCATCATCAGCCTCGGTTATATAAACAAAAATCTGGATTATCAGATGTTAACATTTGACAACTCGCAGTCCTATCAAAGCTCCGATTGCCCATTGGCCCACATAAAAGGAAGTTGTTTTTTCAAATGGATTTGAAGGGCAAACTGAGTGCAAATAAGAAAGAAAAGGAAGAAAGAAGAGCGAGTCATTCCAGGGAACAGAATGATAAAGAGATGACATTCAAAAACCCTTAGACTCTTTAGAATGATGAATTGCCAAGTCAATGAAGGGTGCTCGAAATTTGGAAAATCACTGTTATTCGGGCGAATCAATTGTCAGGAAGCTGCTTTCAGCAGTCTGGATTTACTTACTGGGCAAAAATTGCTTTTTTTTTGCATAAGTGAAAATCAGAATGATTGTCTTACTGGGCATACAATCGAATTATTTCCTTTGAAATCAAAGGAAGATTTTCCTGACATTGTTACAGCAATTGCATTATCATGATGTTTACAAATTTCTTCAAAATGCAAGTTTTTGATGTTTCTTCAAGTATTTAAAATTATCAATATTAAATTTATTTTTCAAATTTACTTCCTTCATCTGGAGGAAGTTCGGATCCCTCATCCGCATACTTCTTGCTGATAATGAACATTTTCCACACCCTCACCCATAACAAAGGTATTTCGAAGAATTACTTTCAAAAAGCTAACGAATTCTCGCATTTTCCAATTTCTCCCAATTTCCATAAATATTCACCCATGCCAAAAAGCTAAGCATAATTTTATATCCCTGTGAATACTGGACAATTATGCTTAGCTTTTGGACATGAGTGTAGTTCGAACAACATAAGTTTTCCTCAAAAAATTTCCTTAACTTCCACAAATATTTTACAATTTCGTTGCAGGTGAAAAATTCGGGTAGGTTGTTTGAACTTTTTCAAAATAAAAAAAAAATCCCGAGTTTCTAAATACGCACTAAATTTTCATAATCAACTAAAGTTTTCTTAAATTCATTTCACATTTTCCAAAGTTCGAAAATCTGGAAGCTTACAGCAAAGTTTTCAACCAAGTGATCACGAGATTCCTAATGATCAAGTGCTCTTAAAAAGAGGTTGTGAAATCAATATTATTTTTACAAAAATTAACTTCAAAACGTCACCAATTGGTCCAATAAGTATCAAAAAATTAGCACAAATAATAAGTATGGTTTTCAGAGTCTCAAACAGTGATAAGTTGGCCCCATATTTTCGCAAATCAAACTAAGGGCCAGGTGGCGCCACGCGTTATCAATCAAGCCATTACGACAAAATGCGAGAATAACGCACTTTGATTTGTTTTCTTCAGCAGGCACTTCCATTCCAGCGTTCCTCATGGCACCTCTATTGTCCAAAATTAATTTCTGGTAAAAAAAAATCACATTAGATCAAAGTGATGCTATTGCTGAAGCAATTCTTACAGCATCAAGAGACCAGCCAGATAAACATTCCCCGGTAGTTAATGAGGGGAACACAATGAAGAACATCATCTGAAGGTTGCTGATGCACACGCACGGATCGTCGACAACACTGTCATTAATTTGGTTGAGTGTGGCTAGTGCCTGCAGAACTAATCCACCAGGGACACACTGGGTGGATTGCCTCATGTATAAACACAGAAAAAGACCTATTACGAGTGCGCGTTACATCAATCGGCACGTTCCAAGGTGACCTCTACAGCAACTGGACACGCCACGATTATCATCGCAATCCAGAATGTTAGCTGTTCGATTACAGGAAATACAAGAACTACGCATGCACCTGGCACGAAATGAAGCTTTTTTTTTTTCAAATTCTGTACATTATCTTCAGGAACAATTTCGTTTTATTTCCTCATTCATTGATAATCCATCCATGCACTGTTGTTATAACAACGCAAATGGCATATTGGCCAGCACAATTGAAGCGAAATGAAATTTACCAGAAGACATTTGGAATTTTAATGACCTGGTTAGACCGATGGAGTTCCATAAACAGAAGTGCTGAATAAAAAAAACCAAATGTGTATCCAGTAATAATTAAATTACCAGTTAAAGACATGCACTGTATCAACAGCACTACGCTGCAACCCTCGAAACAGTTTGTAAACACATTTTAAAACATTTGAAGCCTGTCCCACATCGAAACAAAAAGCTTTTGAAATATATTTTTAGAAATATATTATTGTAATAATAAATGTATTTTAAAAATACATTTTTAAAAAACAGAAATGTATTTTTAGCTTTAAAATACAGTGCACATTTTAAAAGTTATTCAAAATATGCATAGATTGGAACAATCCAAGTTATTTCAAAATATATAATATATTTTACAAAGCATATAAATAAATGTAAATTTAATGTATTTTTTTTAAAAAAAACATTATTGTAAATACATTGTAAATCTATTTTGCCTTAAAAAATGTATTTTAAATGCATCACAAGGTATTTTTATTTCGATGTGGGAATACATCCATATATCTCGTTGTCAACTAATTATCGAATTGAAAACATGAACATTTTGGGTAACTACTTCTTACATTATACAACTTCTGCTGAAAACTGAGTGATGTCCTGATAAGAATGAAGTATGTTACTCAACTTCTTGGAGCATACGACAAACCTCTCTCATTAACGTTTACTTGCTTGTAATAGCTTGGATCATCGTTGCCCCAAGATGTTCCAAGATGTTTCTACATGTACATGTACGCAGTAGTGCCAATGGCTGCCTTGTAAACACCGCACCAAGGGTAGCATAACACTGCATTATCATTGGCAAGAAAATTTCACTGCGTTTTACAATCAGTTAATGACTAATTAGTCGCAATTAGAATGTTTAAGTGCCCACTTAACGTTATGTTGTAAAGTTTTAGTTACTTCAATTATCAGTGCAGCACTAACATCAATATTGAGCGGCAGTCATGATAGGCATGATTCATACTCTCCATAAAATTAAGCAAGAGCTGTAAAACATTCCCTGTTCTATTACAAACACATGTACATGTACTTAAAATACAAGATATCTCTCCAGTAAAAACAAAGTGTTTAGCGATTATTGGAACAAATGTAAGAAACGTTTGAATCTGTTACAGAATGCAGAATACCGAATTCCCTGACATGATTGTGACGAATGCAATCGTGTTGTCCAAAAAAATACTAATTTACCTTTTGATAATCTTGGTGATAAAAGAACTCGATCCTGAAGGCCGATTGCACCAATACGTCTTGAAGATGGTGCAAGTGCCTTCAGTTTCGCAAGTTTTGCAGCGTGGGAAACTGCAGTTGCTGCTCATATACTTAAGATAATCATCGAAAAACATAACACTTAAAAGCACATAAAAATGAAATAACGTGGCTCTGGAAACAGCATCGGGGAAAAGGTATTCTTGAAAACTACTGTGAGATGATCTAAGCCAACATTCGATACCTCAAACTAACAAACTCGAAAAGGACAATATTTTCATACAGCAATATCGCCTTTTAGTATACATCCACAGTTCCCTTCTGGGTTTGGGTTTGATAATGGACATTATATATTACATGCAGTTACATAAAAGCCGGTACGTCACGTGACTTTTCACCGAATCATCGAATGAAGCCACATGGCATCCGCATTATGACCAAACTTGCACAAGGTCCATGCAATAGATAATTAAGTCAATTGAAGTTCCAAAGCAAAACCACCAATGTCCTGAAAGCAAATAACACTCAACATCATATTCAACTTCCCTAGCTTTTTCAGGTTTTTAAAAATTTCCCTGACCAATGACTATGTCACAATCGACATAGGCCAATGTTATCAACGATTTCGCAAAATTTACTTAGGACAATTTTTTTTAAAAAAATTCAAAATTAACATAGGAAAATCTTAAACATTTTATGAAATTTGCATGAATTTTTTTTTGAAAATTTTGCAAATTTGTATTCGGATAATGTTGAAATGTTTGCAAATTTGAACTCGAATAGATTGGAAATTTGGCAAATTTGAACTCGAATAGATTGGAAATTTCGAATATTTGTACTCTGAAAAAATTGAGGCAAATTTGTCCTAGGAATCTGTGGAAAAGTTTACAGACCTCTACTCAAAAACAGTCGAAAATCAGTACCTGGTTATATAAAATAACAAAACTGCCATTTATCCAAAATTATGGCAGTCTCATATACAGTACATGTATGTCACTTTACTGACATTTTGTCTCGCACCGGAAATTGACAAGCAAGTCTTGAGCTTGAGCTTGCAGGTTGCTGACTACAGCACATTACCCATTAAAGTATTTTTTGTAATGTACGTTTACTTAATTGTTCAAAAAGTAACAGATTCGTTCAAACGGTACTTGGGTAACATATTTTCGCAAATGTGCTCTTGTCATGTTGTTGGACGTTTTCCTGTCCTTCCGCAGATTGTCCGTAAAACTGCATCTCCAGGACACCGGCATCCCTAGATAATCTATAGACCCTATAGCTGTACTTAGATGCCAAGTCCGAATGTGGTTCATGTCTAATCTAAACTTCAAGAAAAGTTGACTGACGACATTTTCTATCATTTTCTAAAGGATGATGATAACAAGGACACTGCAACTTTGTCATCCAATCTAACGATTAACTCGTGTTACAATCATCGTCTCAATTAGCATTAGCAGCCTAATTGACAACAATTAAAACGCGCCAGGAACTGGAGCAACGCGCCGGACGCGATGCCAATGCCCTCCAACGCCCACATCCAAGCTAGGAACTTGATCAGACCGACAACAACAGCGGCACAATTAGTTGGCAGAAATTTATTCGACCATAAGGCGGAAAATCGTATTCCAGAAGCCTGGAGAGACATTCTTGGCTTTCATCCCGAAGACGCCGTTAGATTCCGAAATTGCCCTCGACAACATTTGGCAGATTCGCCAATGTGCTCCAGCGCCGCTGCCGCCATGTCCAAAATGGCCGCTATTTTGGGATGACAAACGGCTTATTGTGAATGAAATTACAACCGGAACAAGCACTCACAGACTTCGCTATAAACGGCAACCGAAGCTGTTTTTAGCATGACTCGCGAATTAATCTCCAAAAATAAATTGTTTTCGCGGGCGAAAACCTTTAGCAGATCACCAGAAGCGATTCCGGGACGCCATCTTGGATTCCTGCGCCACCGAGCAATTACCACGCCGCAAATAGCAACCGTAACATCAAAACAATTAGTCAACGCGCCCTTTGTTTATCTAGCCTAAGCTGATGAAAGCTTCAAGTAAAAATCTTCACATTCCATTTCTCAACTTATGGCTGACACTGATGCATGGCTACAGCCACAGCATGTGCCATGCAGAAGTCAAAGTGCTAAGTAGTGGTTGTGACATTGCAGGTAGCAAGTTCTTATCTCCAAGTGCAAAGATCTCCTCGAGTCAGCAAATTTAAACCAGAAACCAGAAATTTAAACCCGGAAACCAGATAATCAAAACAAATTAGCACATCAGCACATGATGGACCACGTGAAAATCCCAAAGGAATAAGGTGTTCCAGAAAAAAAAACAGATTCTTGCATGATGCTATAATATAACTGCGCATATGTGCTTTCATAAAAATGTTGGCAAATGGAGGATGCAATACTTCTTCCACAGAAATTCCAAAATTTCATGACGCGTGTCTCTAGTTTGCTCGATAAGTAGTGAATGATGAGTTGCTCCCACTCATCTCATTTGACATTCTAACAACGACCCATTGTGTGTGGACACACCAGCGAATGTGCCATCCATGGCGGGCTACAATTGGAGAAAATGGAAACGCATATACAATAAGAGTGCAAAATCACGACGGCCATCCACATTGATGAAAAGGCACAAGGGTCTCAAATAGCATGCGTAAAATAAACGACGTCTATAAAAAGACCAATCTCAACCCACAACTTTTCTCGTCACAAATAACCAAACCCCCACGCCATAACAAATGATCAAATTAAACCTGTCCTCTATTATAACCAATGAAATGTTTATCCACCAGTACTAATGGGTGTCTCTTCTACGTTATATGCATAATTTGGAATTATGTATTTTTTCTAAACGTCACAACTGCAAAGACAAAGCTACCGTTTTCGTTCAAATTTGTTCAAACCACTAAAGTAATGGAACATGAAGGGCAGAAGTCATTCGTGAATGGATGGCAATATTTTGCGAGATTCAGGTTAAAAAACTATCGCATAAAGACTGATATTTCTGAAGGAATTCTCCAGAAAAGAACAAAGGTCAAACAATGGCAGACAGTCGGTACGACCAATAAAAATGACATGTTCTTCATTCCTGGATTCCATCATACTTTATTGGTCTTTTGACTTAGCATTTTTAATACAGGAATTTTACAATGCAGTCGATACCACCCTACGCAAACCAAAAATATATATACAGTGAACCAATGATGATAGAGAAGATGAAGTCTTGGCCATCATTAATTTTTTTTCCGGAAATGAATGCTGGAGTTTGGCATTTCCAATAAAACTGCTTTCATTGATTTTACTGTTATTTATGATAGCAAGGAATAAGCTTCAGATATGTTTCTTGAAGGAGGCAATTCCAAATGTCAGAAGTTATCAGCAACTTTCATTAAACACTTCACAACAATCTCTTATAACCGAAGGGCTCCCAGATGAATTAAAATAATGCGTTTTACACAAAGCTGCAGCAACATATTCAAAGACAGTATCTGAAAGTTGCGTACAGTTATTAGGACGTAACATTATTTCTGTAAAAACACACAAGAAATACTTATCGTTATGGCACATATTCCAAATTAAAGCTTTAAAAAGGAACAGCAAATGAGAAATACCACGACAGCCTGGCAGGCAGAGAATCTTGGTTTGCCGGCTCATCACTCAACCGTACAGATTTCAAACATTCCAGACTTGTTTGCACTGCCAAGCACAAGCATTTTTTGGTTTCTTTTCAAAATAAAGGCAGTTGGAAGCAGTAAAAGTAATGAGCCCACATATTCTTAGGTAAAGGCTTCATAAAAGCACTATGACCATTTCATCCAAATTAGTGATTCGTATAAGATCCACGAATCATCCAAAGAACGGGTATCAACGCCAAATTCGAAACAAATTAACTTTTGTCAGTTCAAATTATAAGAAATTCATTTTTAAACAACAATCAAGAAGCACTCATTGCCATCGAAACATGTTACTTACAACGAATGTGTGATTATTATATCAAAAGTTTTGTAGCTGAAGCTCTAATTTCAAATCCGAGTCCATTTTTTTACGAATGGCACTTTTGGTAGTCTTGAAGTCACGTGTGCAATTTTTTTTTAAGTACACTAATTAGCTTATCGATTTCGTAAAACTTCTGTCCGATTACCCCTTTTATGCACAACGGTATTTAATGCAACAAAATAGCGCCCAAAGTCTGAAGTACTTTTACGACCCGCAGGATAGAAAGCGAGATTCAAGATCACAGCGCCATCTATGTTGCAATTTGCGCAGATGTTAATTCAGCAAGATCTTTTCCTACTCAATCCAATCTCCATTTTGGCTCATATTTGGGCCAAGCTAGATTGGCCCATTTTCGGGTCCTCCATTGGAAAGAAGTAAACCAATCAAATAAAGTTGAAGCATAAAGCCAACAAACATTCATCATTTCTCAAACGTTATATTTTAAATTTAAGAAATTTAAAAAAAATCACCCACGTAAAATGGAATGACGTTCCATTAAACATTCCATTTTTAATGTTTAATGGAACAAAGCATTATGCATGCATGTCTACCCAGACATTCCCTACAGAATGGACAATGATCGACAGCCCCTCTTTAAAGAATGTCATTACTGTCAAACTACTGTAAGCAGATACTTATTCTAAATCAAAAAAACATTGAAGTGGCATTGAAATTTATCATTAAAGAGCTATAGAAGATTACTGAAAACCTACCAAGAGCTTATCAAGTTACATCATACAGGAGGCAAAGAATGCAATCCAATTCAATCGCCCATCAGGGAAGCATCTGGCATCCAGTCAGAGGTGCAAACAGTCCCTCATCAAACATCATTTCCGCACCTTGCAACCATGTAAATATCACGAGCAAAGTTGTTTTCGTTATCGGCCTGCCGGCTGCCGAAAGCCAAAATCCAGGACGACTGCAGCCTTCATCCTTGAAAACGCTCGGGCAAACTTGACCCAATGTGACCCGATCTCTCGTCTGACTGCCAACTCCATCTACTGATTGAACAAATTGCTCGCGCACGTGTTACCGATCACCTTGGGCCTTAATACTCCACATAGCCAAGGAGAAAGTAATGACGCCGGTTTGCGTGGTTCGGCCGGGTCGGCCAGTACAGAGCTCGGGTTAAGTGTTGAGGAGGGTTCGAAACCTCGATACTTGACATTGCAATGCGGGTCACGTTCGAGTGGGCTTTGGCGTGTTACCATGCCAATATGCAGTGGCGATATGAAACGACTTTCAAGTTATACATCAAAGTTAATTAAAACATTAGCGTTGGCAGCTATAAGTACATTATTTTGCCAGTAAATCAAAATCGCAGTTGGTCCTTATTGCATTCCATATAAGCTCGAATTCAAATAAACTTTATCGAGTTTTCTGAACATCAATTCATTAAAAATTATAAAATTTTGGGGAAATTATTTCGGTATACATATATACATGTATGCGGATTTTAAAGATAAGTGCAATAACACATGTATGTATGTGTATTTTAAACATATATGCAACAAAACACATGGATGTGTATTTTAAACATATGCAACAAAACATATGGATGTGTATTTTAAACATACGCAACAAAACATATGGATGTGTATTTTAAACATATGCAACAAAACATATGGATGTGTATTTTAAACATATGCAACAAAACATGCATATTGATGTGTATTTTAAACATATGCAACAAAACATGCATATTGATGTGTATTTTAAACATAAGCAACAAAACATATGTGTATTTTAAACATAAGCAACAAAACATATGTGTATTTTAAAAATATATGAAAAATACATGACTGTATTTTAAACATATGAATGTGTATTTCAAACATATGAAAAACACATGACTGTGTATTTTAAACATATGAATGTGTATTTCAAACATATGAAAAACACATGACTGTGTATTCTAAACATATGAAAAACACATGACTGTATTTTAAACATATGAAAAACACATGACTGTGTATTTTAAACATATGAATGTGTATTTGAAACACATGAAAAACACATGACTGTGTATTTTAAACATATGAAAAACACATGAATGTATATCTCAAACATATGCAAAAAAATATTAATGTGCATTTCAAACAAATACACAATAACACAGAAATGTGTATTTCAAACAAATATAAAATAACACAAAGTGTATTTCAAATAAATATGCAAAAACACATGCATGTGCATTTATGCACATATACTGTACATATTTGGAATTATAATTTGAATAATCCAACCATTGTTTCCTAAATTGTTTGATTATTTGTATTGATATAATAAACGTTCAGTTTTAAGGTAATACAAGAACATGTAACGACGAATTCAAGTTAATAAAACTACACAATTCTGAGCAAAACTATGAGCTGTACGTGCACAGAGCCAATTACTATTGCCACTTATCCCGCGCGCTTCTCACCTATAGGTGGCAGCACCGTCAATGACAAGCTAAGTTGAACACGTAGAAGGAAGATTTTTCTCAGGTTCTCTCAACACAACCGATGGACATATATGGAAGCACATCTGTACATGACTACATGTAGAAGCAAAAACCACACATGTAGTATGTTGATTCAGAGAATAGCTTACAGCAGAGCATCCAGTGTTATGGTACAGCAGCGCCACCTAATGGGAGACACCCATGACCCGCCACAAAGGGTCTGCAACTATTCAGCTTCTGAAGCACGCTCTTCATTTAATCATTCATTCATGGACGTTGTCACGTTGAGTTCCAAAAACGGAAAACGCAACCTAAGCAAATTTTTTTTCCTGAATGAATCGAGTGTTCGAAAAGAAGACGTGACATTACAGATTCCAAGAGGGGGAGGTGATTTCTGCCTCTTCAAGCACATTCCTCGTCAACCAGTTGGTCACCCCAGCACATTGCAACGTCCCTGACTGATGCCAAGAAGCGGAGAGACTCGCGGGGAGAAGGGCGCCACCCCCGGGAATCATCCCCGCAAAAATAGAGCGAATGAGGATCCATGGCACGAAGGTGAGTCACGCCATCGAAATGCGCTGATGACTGCCAAGGTGAAGGTTTTTGTTGGCAGAGTTGCTCGCACAGGTTTCCAATACAAATCAGGCTGCCCAAAAATCTTGCCAAGAAAGTCACTGCAGACTTCTATTATTGATGCCGAAGAGATCGAAGCCAAGAAATTCTGCACCGTGGCCATTACGGGCCTCGTGACATTTCCAAGAAAAATTGCGTGCCAGCATAAATATGGCATCGAAAGAATTTGAATCTGAAAGTTTAGACTGTTATCCAATAAATGCCACTGCTCAACGTGATTGCGAACATGTCCAGACGATTGCGAACATGTCCAGACGATGGCGTGACCAATTTGATGGAACCGAGGATTGTCACAATTTGGCAGAAGAATTGAATTAAGAAGTAACGAGTAATTGAACGAGCTTTTGAATCAGTTTTATGAGATTTAATTCCATTGATCTTGGAAAGCCAATTCCAAAACGATTTCGTTCCACTTGGAAAAAAAAATTTCAAGACGATTTCATTCCACTTGTAAAACAAATTCCGAGACGATTTCATTCCACTTGGAAAACAAATTTCAAGACGATTTCAATCGACTTGGGAAAACAAATTCCAAGACGGTTTCATTCGACTTGGGAAAACAAATTCCAAGACGGTTTCATTCGACTTGGGAAAACAAATTCCAAGACGGTTTCATTCGACTTGGGAAAACAAATTCCAAGACGGTTTCATTCGACTT
>JAQGBX010000367.1:0-38233 GCA_034698745.1 Megaphyllum sjaelandicum | reverse complement strand
AGTAAATAGTTTTTCGCGACAATGGTGAATGCACATCGTTTAGTGTTGTGATGTCCTATATTTCCTAAAAATTGTCCCATTTTGTCCTATAAATCCTATATAGTCAAGCTTAAAAGTGGCTGGGATACCAATCATAAAAATTGACAAGTATAAAAGTAAAACTGACAAGAGATTTGAGATGTGTAATGTGCATGAAATGAACGTATGGTCTCAAACAATGCTTGTAATTTGGGTAACCCCACCTTGTGAAGTCGATTGGGGACAGATTTGGTTGTAAAAATACTGATCATTATTACAGTTCTATAGTTTGAAATCAGTTTAACGTATCAGTTCCAAACCCCTGTGTGGTCCTTTATGCTTGATATTACCCAGTTGGGCTCGAAGTGATGTTGAAATTGCCCTCAAGAATTTGAGTATCTATTTTAATTTTTTAAAGTAAATTCACCTTCAGCATAGGCTACTGTTTTTGTTAAGCATTTTGCACCGCTGTGCATTTTAGCCAATCATCTGCATCTATTATGGCACATATTGTAAGCAGCAGCAGTAAATGGGCTGTAAGTTGTGCATTACTGAGAAAAAATGCTAGAGCATCCCGTGTAATACTTTCAATAACATTTATTTTTAATAGGTGTTAAAGCATGTTGAGATTAAAGGCACTCCACCTCCGAAGGTTTGGTGGATTCCGCCAGTGTGTCTCACAACGTGTCTGCGAATGGCTCTCAGACATCTGAACATCACAGTCGTCTGCACAATGGACGACCACCATCAAGAAGTAATAGCGTATTGTAGGGAAAATAATTTTCATGGACTAATGGCTGAGGATGCTGAATATGCCATCTTTGATCCTCCAAGATATTTTTCGTCAGAGCAACTTAAACTCACATATAAGGTAATTTTAGTACACTTTGAATATTTCTGTCTGTCGTTAAACGTCCAATGTGTGTGTATATTTTTGTTTGTTATTTTTAAAAACTTGGTACCAGTACTGACAGCAGTTTTTAAATTACAAATGTTTAGTTACCGGTGCATCGCAATGATCAATTTATTGCTGTCAGCATACTTGCGTGTGTTTGGGTGTGGACAGATTTCATTATTGAACAAAGATTCACCTAAGGGCATTACGTGTACTGTTTTGTTTGAGGATTATGAAAATTTGCTATATAAATGAAATTTTATATTTTTTTAAATTTTTAAATGTCATTTATTCCTTCAGTTCAGAATCTTCAAATTAGTATTTGTATAATTGATATTGCACTTTCTAGGCAATATTTTGTTAATTTGCTACATTTATGACCTTTTCCTGACCTTTCTTCAAAATTTCGCGTGATGTTGTTGGTGTTTAAAAATGCTGAAAATGGGTGTGGCATTTGAAACTAAACAAGCACTTTCCAACATTTCAAACAATTATTAATTGTTCACAGGCTTGTTGCAGTGAAAATGTGTAAAAGGAAATTGGTCATTTACTATTTATAGTTAGTAAGAGCTTGTAATTGAAAAATGGGAAACTGGTTTACTTATTAATACACCGGTAATATAAATGATTCATTCATCATAAGTCCATTATCTTATAAGGGAAAATAATGTGGGGTTTTCCATGTGATTATAAAGTTATAAATTCAAACATTACCTGTATGTTTACAGAATCCAGTTATTTATTTGGTCAGTTATTTTTAGATTTAATAGCTGCATTGTTTCATGCAATCGATTCCCATGTCTAATAGCATTTGATAAACCTTCAATTCTTTACCCTGCAGTCAGTACATAGTAGGCAACCATTTGGCAGGGGGGTAATCATTATACAAATTAAGTCAGACTAAGCAGTCTAGTCATGATGGACCCCAACATCACATTTTAAGTTTATTTCCCATATTTGGGAATTTCATGAGGAGGATGTGATGGGATGTCATGACTTAAAATCGATTATGTATAATTTTGCTTTGTGTAATATGAGCATGCCTAACCACACTATAATAGGCTACCAAAATTAAAGCTTTGGATATTAGCTTGTATTGTAATTGAAATTCTTATGAGGACAACGATATTTATAAAACAAAGGTCAAGGCTATTTTAGGCAAGCATTATTTGTAATTGGGTGGCAATTAAAGGAAAATCTTAGCAGTGACTTGAAATCAGATTATGGGAAATGTCAAGTTGTTAGTAGTGTTATTTGGGATGATATTCAATGTGTTGGAAACATAAACCTAAATCTTTTGTTAATTGGTCTGCTTGCATTTATTGTGCAACATTTAATGCTGTAGGTTAAGCTTTGTCTGTGATTTTTAAATAAGATAGTTTGGGTTACCACACTTTTATTTCATATTAGCTTAGGGGCTGATTGCACATTATGCATCATGGCTAAAATACGTCGGAATTTCAGCATGATTGAAAATGTTGCAGGCTTCCTTCAGAAAATTGAAAATTTGGTTGATTTTATTCATATATTTAATTGCCATGATTTTGTAGTCAAGTATAATTTCTGTTCATCTCAAAAGAAATCTTCAGCACCATCTGTGGTAAATGTAAAGTATATGGCTTGAGCAGTTGTAAATCTTTGAATCATGTACTACATGTGTAGTATTTGATTTTTATTGGACGATTGAATATATTGAGTGAGACTCGCAAAAGCTACGTCCTAAAGTGTGACATTCGCAAACAAGTCCCTACTATAATACATCTACTACAGTGCAGTGTATTGGAATGTAGACAAGCTTGAGAGGTCTGGGAAATGAATTTTTTGACTTTACATTAAAGCCGTTAGAAATTCTGTTTGTTAGTGACTCTCGAATTTGACAAACAAGCTACTGTAGGCTACTGAACTTCAATGCTTTGTACATGTAAGCTTAATTGTACATAATTTACTTCTTGTAACACATGATCGTTCTCCAGGTGTTTGCATCTGCACCTCAGCTGTTCGCACATGCCGCGGTTTTTTCATGTTTTCCTTGCGTCAGAACTTTAAGTCTAAATTGCATAACGTTGCATGACATGCAATATTGACAGGGTGCAGAAAGGGACACAGTTCTGGATTAATTCAAGATACTGAATTGCAATTTAAAAAAGTGATTTACAATGTTGGTTGCCAATCCTGTCCAATGCCAAATTGCATCGGCATCAGGAGCTTGGATGACTGTAGCGGATGTGAATCGCTTTAGTAGTTATACCGTAAATAGTGCCGATGGTATTTAAAGTTTAAACGCAGGATGTCTGGATCATCCGTTTTTTTATTCCCCATTAACCTATAAACTGGTCTGTGGTTCTGTAAACAATTGGAGCAGGCTTAAAACTCTTGAAGCCGATAAGGATTAAAGCTGAAATTGTTTATTAAATAAAGATGACGTGGGCCTAGCAGGGTTGTGCTGGCCAATCTTTTTGCGTATTGTGAGCTTCCAGGCTCCAGCCATACCTCACGGTTTATTTCACTCCGAATATAGATCTAGCAACTTCCTTTATCATTTAATTCAATTCAATTCTTTACCCTGCAGTCAGTACATAGTACCATTTGGCAGGGGGATCATCATACAAATTAAGTCAGACTAAGCAGTCTGGTCATGATGGACCCCAACATCACAATTTAGTTAATTTTCTCATAATTACCAGGACTTTTAAGACGAGGATATGATGGGATGGGAAGACGGTCATGGCCGATTTAATATAGGAACTATCTCAGCAGTCGCCTGAAAAACCACAATCGAGGATAGCCGACCCGGGAATCGAACCTGGGTCTACCGAATGCATGACGAGGATGCTAACCTCTAAGCTAATTTCTAAAGCATTTTGCATGTCAGTATCGCCTTTAATTTAATTTTTAGAGTTTGATAATTTTTTAATCAAAACAAATGTATTAAAAAAACCTTTTGCACGGTCGGTTTGAACATGCAGTGGCCGGGTTTTTTTAAACGAACTTTTCTCCACAAAATTTCTATCGTTATTTTTTAAAATACAATTTCACAGCAATAGTCGAACACTGCATCTTTCCATCCCGTTGGTAACTTGATGGGAAATATCAATAGTTTGTGCATCTTTCCTCAAATTGCACATTCTAATTATGAAGAGATGGGAACGAGTAGTAAAACCATCCATCCTGAATCGTTCGGAGTAATAAAATACTAATGCCCATTAATTTTATTGCCTACATGTATAATCCCACATGGAGTTCGGGTGTCGCCCCATATATGAGAGCGACAGAGAACGAAATAATTGTGTGCAGTTTGCGCACGATCCGTTTTAAACTGGCTTCAAGAATTTGGAAAATGCTTAATTTGCAGATCTGCCATATGCAAATAAAAAAACTGAACATTTGAAAAGGTCATACAGAGCCATGTGGATTCGTGTAATTCAGGATAAAAACTACTACGTTTTGGTAACGCTCTGGTGAAATGAACTTTCAGGTTAGATTTATGAGCTATTTAAATGCCTTATTTCTGTGAGCTGTGAGATACTATAGATTGCATTTGTTTCCATGTTCTAGTAGTTGCAGAAAGGCACTGGAGCCTGGAATTTTCGTCCTCGCCCCCATTCGTTTTTATCTGTCACGGAAGTGCGTTGTGTAAAAACCAACTATATGTAACTATTAAAAACGACTGTAAGCTGCTTCTGGTAAATCGAAATAAAACAAAGCACAGTTTTAGGACTAGGTACAAAAATACGTACTTGCTGCTGCTCCTGTCTTTAAAACTTGAATTAGTTTTATGATCTAGCTGTTATTGGTTGAGGTTGACATTTTGTACCAATAATAGGGGAACTCAAATATGTGCTGGGAGACCAGCAGTTGTGGCAGTAGCTAGGTGGCTGCCAATAGGAATGCATGTAGGTGCGTTTGCATCTAGGTCACACAAAATCCGGCGTTCCTATTGGCTACCACTAAGCTACTGCCACAACTGCTGGTGTCCCAGCACATTTTTGAGTTCCCCTAATATTCCCAGGAAAGTTTTTGACTGCTTAGGTGATGGACAATTAGTATTGCTCTCATTTTCTTCATAAGATGAGACTACCCTCCCAGCATGCACGTTTGTCCTTCTGAGAATCAGAAGTGGAATAATCTAAGACCGTCAGACTTGAGATCTAAGTCATTTTTTATATTTTAAATTCCTTTCCATCTGAGCACAAGTTGCATAACCAAGCAAGATGTAATTTTGTCGGGCAATGCGAGATTCTTTCAAAAATATTGTTAATAATGACGTCGGTTTTTGTTACTATTAATAACTTGTGTTGTTTGCAGCTACAGAACAATTAATCGTAGATTTGTGAAATGACACACATCAAATTCTATACTGGACGAGGCTCCTTTATCCGCGTGCTTTCGAAGAACATTGTGCCATTGTCAGAAGGGCCTCAGTCTGAAGAGGGTCAAACGTTGAACCAGACATTACTTGCTTTAATTGACGTAGATTGTGAATCAGACAAGTTTTTATAATTGTATAATGACCGGATTGTGCGACCCCTAGCTCTCTTAAAATGTGTATTCCTAAATCTTACATGTATCATCCATTGATCGCAAGAATTTTCTGGCGGTCAGTTCAGGATTTGGAAGAAAGTCATTTGCATGTAATTGCAAAGGTCTTTTTAGGCATACAGTCGATTCTGGCCGTATTTGGTTTACGGTCTTGTCATATTATACTGTGGTCTTGCTGAACAGATTTGTTTGCTCACGTGAAGAGTTGAAATTGAGGCAGTTGCTCTCGCCATGACGTCAGCTGGGCCTTGAAATAGGAACCGGGGTTGATGTACAGTTGAATCCATGTGGGCTAGACATGAAGGGGTAACGGGCAATGATAATACTCGGAAATTGCTAGCTATTTAGCTTATCACGAAACGCCTTTTTTTTTCTTTTGTCAAAAGTACATGTATGTATAAATCCACAATACGCCGTTGGATCTACCGATATGGATCCATCTAAAAGGGTGGCGTACTGCAGACCGTCGTTTAATTTGCTTTAATAGTGTACAGATCGATATTTACTAGTCCTCACTGATGCAGTATTTTGAATCGCAGGCTAATAGACCAGCAGATGACCCCCATTTATTAAACGCCCCTTTGTTAGGTTTGTTTTGATGATCATTCACTGTCAGTGATTGCATTGTCCTCATCCATTCAAGAAACTTTGAAAAAAAATTGCCATTTTGGGAGGAATTTTGCTAAATCCATGAAATAGTGATTTTTTTTAACTTCGGGCATGGTGCTGACAACTTAATTAATTGTGAGGATGATGGCCATAGATTGAATAATGAATGAACATCAACAGACTATTGAATAATGACGGATTCGATTCCACGTTGAGCAAAATTATAACCTAATTAAATTTAGAAATGAGAAATATTTGTGGACATTTTGTCATTCTTGGGTTATAGTCTGAAATAAATTAATTTCCAGTATGTTCTTGTCGTCGGTCTAAGAGCAGATTTTCTCGTATGTCAGTAAAACTATTTTGTTTGATTATGGAAATTTTGCTAATAGTTGTGATGCCCATAATGTGACCGCAGCTTTTTATTTAATCGAAATTTGCAGGAGTTTCGACGTGTCACAACTATAGTATGGTGTGATTACAAATCGTTTACTGTAGGATAAAACACGAGCAGTAGAACATGTCTTAAGTTCAACGTGCATTTGCATTTTATGCAAATTCTTTTAACAACGCCTTCCACCTCATGATAGGAAATGGTAGCCTATACAGTATATTGACATTGCTTGTATTAAAAATGAGCAATGCCCCAGCTTCCTGTATAAACCACACTATAGTTTTTTATCTCACTGTCTACATGGTAGTGTTACACGATTAGTTTCCACATTCCCAGACTGCTTTGGCAATAAAACTGCAAGTGTTGTCTGGAAGGATAACCCCTTTACCTAAACTGTTATATCCAATTCTTCTGTATCACATTGAAAGTTTGTCATTTTGTGGGTAAAAGTCTTTTCCTATGAATGTTGTCCTATGGGAATCAACTGATTTCCTGGTAAAAACAGTCCCTTTTTAACAGTGCTAAAGTAGGCCTATTATTTTATATGAAACGGTGTAGCCTCCTCCTAATCCTTGCATTTGCCGAATGCTGTCTTGTTGATAAAGGTTTAACTACTTCCCCAAGCAGATGTAACTACTCTTTGAGTAAAGGATGTTCCTCATAAAACTTGATTCAAGGAAAGATTTTGATGCTAAAGCTGTTTAATGTGCATTTTTAGAAACGTGCTGCTGCTTTTGACCTATTATTAGCATGGCTGCGTTTTTTTTGGACGTGGCTATTGCCATCATGACACCTTTATTGCTCATGGTTACTTTTTTCTGTAATTAAATTTAGTCAGTTATAAATGGTTAATTGTAGGCCTATTGCAGGCATTTTCCCTGCATTATTTTCTTAAACCTATTGTTACTTTTCAGGGTTCATTAGAAACAAAAGAATTTATACTAGATGAAGTTGCTAAACGACTGGACTTGAATCCCAATCGGTTCTGTGTTTTTGCTGCTCTTTTGGGCAACTACCTTCTGACGGAAGAGGAATTGGCCGACTTTTATACTTCTCTGAACCTAGAAAATAAGACAAAAGTGGGTATTGCAATGATAAAAATTATTCCTTGAACATCAGTGTTTAATGTCCATTGTGTTTTAATATTACTCAATTTCTCTTATAGCCATCCACTGATGCTCACATCAAGGCAGTATGTGACTTTGTCCGTACCCTCCCCAACATTGATAATCTCGATGCTATCGCAGTTCAGATTTTTGGCAATAGCAACAGTACTAATGGAACGGGCACTGCTAAGGCCAACGCTCTTGTTCAGAAGTTTAAGGAATGTGTGCAGTATTATCTGAATGGCACCAAAGATGGCTTTCTACGTTATAGAACCCCAACAATAGGTTAGCGAATTATACGCCTTGAATATCTTTCTTGTTTATCCTTATTTTGTTTAATGTCTTTTTTGTGATTTTAATTTCCACTTTGTATGATTGAGGTTCACCTGTTCAACGTTAGCCATCTTAATTTTTATTTAACCTTTTACAGGCCACAAACCTGAAACTGGGCATTACGTGCCTGCTTGGTCAGGTAGCTCCACACCTGCGCATGCAACACCCGGTACCGATACAGCCAAATTTGCATCTGAAACTCAAGAAAGCGAAGTGAGTCTGCTTATTCTTTTTTTGTCCCCTAAAACTGACATGATGCATACAACAATTATTTTATTAATGTTCTGAATTTTCTTTTAATCTATTTCAGTTGTCTAGTCTTTCTGCTTACAAAGAAGCAACTGGTGGTTATAACAGCAAAACTCCCCAAATCGTTATTGATCCACCGAAGCAAGGCCAGCTTGATCGCAATGCTACGCAAAATTCATCAAAATCTGTTGAAAATGAAAATGCTGAGGATGAAAAATCTTCAGAAATTAGCACGCAATCTAATGGTTGGTTTTTTTCTTTTACATTGAATGTGGCATTTATGCAGTGTTTGTTTAATAACTTTCCATATGAGAGATCACAGTGCATTATTCTAACAGCAGTTCCGGGGTCAAAATCTAATACTGTTGGAGGGAATGGAACAGTCAACAATAGGCAACAGGTAAAAACAGCATTCAATGCCTATCTATAGATGAAATAATAGTGATTGAGCTAATTTCTCCACTTCCTTAAGAAACTTATCATTTGTACTGTTCTTTCTATCGGGATTTCCTAATTTGCATTGACATGGATCTATTAGTTTTAAAAAATTTGACTAACCTAAAGAAGCCAAACTCCCTTGATTTAAGACGGTGTTTTGTTAAGCAAAATGAGCTCTTTAGTCAGTAAAAAACGACAGATCTGAAGTTAACGTAGTTTTGGCTAAGTGTCAGTATTGTCACTTTATTTTATCATGCATTAAACTGTGGAGCTCTGTCACTGTTGAAGTGGGGGTATGGTTGGCGATTCATGAAATATTTTTAAAATTATTTCCTCAAAACTGCGTTTACTTGTCTAAAAGTATTTCATTTTGGTAATTGGGGAATGCATCAATTAGATTGTTCTGTTTTGCATATCATGCATCGATATTTGTAGCAATAAAATGTATCTTTTAAGAATCAAACTGCACCAGTGTCTGGTGGCTATCCTTACCAACCCGAGCCGACTGTTCACCTTCCTGTGGTGCCCCCTGAAGTGATGCGGACCGCCAGTGAAAGGCACCAGAAAGGATTGATGTCACCTTGGATCTATCAAGTGTTAACGCAAGGAGAAATCAAAATTCCAGCTTGCTTGGAAGAGGAAGTCCCAGCCGAATTGCCTTCGTCAGCTCTTTTATATCGCCCCATTCGCCAAATGGTTTATGCCATCTTGTTTAATCTCCATCACTTGCAATTCCAAGCCAGGCAAAAGCAGGAACAAAGCTGGACAACACCAGGTGAGCTAAAAATTTCTTCCAAAGGTATGTTAATATAATAAAATTGTTAATGGGATTGCTGCCCATTTTTGAAATGTTCTGGAAACTTTGATTCGGAAAATTCAGCATGGTTTATGCAACAAATAGCATTCTTATTGCTCGTTATTTTAGTAAGCAATGAGAAAGTACCAGATATCATGGTCAAGGAGTGGGTTTGGTCAAAATATAACCAGTATCAGAATCCAGAACTGGTTAAAGCAGAATCGTTGGGT
This sequence comes from Megaphyllum sjaelandicum, assembly GCA_034698745.1. NCBI lineage: Eukaryota > Metazoa > Arthropoda > Diplopoda > Julida > Julidae > Megaphyllum > Megaphyllum sjaelandicum. Next base: position 28,626 of record JAQGBX010000367.1, on the reverse strand, counting down.
TGGCCGGTGCCCACCATTCAGCGGCTGTGGTTTGGACCTGCCATGGAGGAGAAGAAGCGACGTCTGCGAGCCTTTCTTACATGCATGAGGAGTGACACCCCACTTATGTTAAACACTGTTTATGTGCCACAGCACCTTCTTGTTATGTGCTGTGTTTTGCGCTACATATTATCTCAGTCGGATTATCGAATCTTGCGGCGCCAAGAGTTAAATGCCTTTTTAGCTCAGGCGGTGAGCCCTCGCCTTATGGATGCTCAAGCGATGCAGGGCATGCAGTTGCCAGTGATATCGGTGCGAGGAGCACAGCTTTCCTCACTCTTCATGAAGGGTGTGGAGTGTGCACTTTTTGCCAATGATGCTTGTGGAGCCCCAATTCCCTGGCTCATGTGCTGCCCATGGCTGTTTTTCGATGGGAAACTCTTTCATTACAAGCTTCTGAAGTCCGACGATGCCAAAAACTTGCTGGATTTATGCGATGGACAGGTAAATAAGGCTGTTTATTTTTAATAGGGCCTAATAACTTGAGAAATGTACCATAGTTTATGTGGGAGAGATCAAATCCTAGTTTATCTCATGATTGGAATTCTTAAGTTGTCTTTAATAGCAGTTATTAGCAAGTCAAATATATTTCTAGATAAAAAAAGGTTTGAGGCTTTACTAAGAAAGAACATAGAAGGCAATAACTTATAGGTTTCCTCAAGTTTTCGAAATCGTCATTAGATTGGTGGGTGAAAAGTTTGTTAATCTACTATCATGTTTAGGTTAAGTAGGATTTATTATAAATATAAGGAGTCATGTTTATAAATTGATTGGAAAGGAAAATAAGCATTCGCTTATTGATTAATTGTGGCATTGTCATGATTTGGATAAACAAAAAAATTTCGGAAGGTCCTGCTAAATGCAGGCAGAGAAATTTGCATGTCCATTGCATTTCTGAGGCTTAACTTGCTCGTTTCCATCATTTTGAAGGCTGATCAGGTTATGAAAGTGGAACGCATGCGGCAGGCCATCCTAAAGGGCCAGAAAGTAGATTTTGCTCGTCCACCTCTTCCAACTACGCCTCAAACAAGAATGCATGGGTACGCGCCCCCACCGACTCACTTTATGCCTGCGGGACCTGCAGCCTGGGCTGGTGCAGGAAGAGGTCGTGGTAATGTCGGTAAGTTAAGCTAAAGAAACATTTGATGATGCCGAGCAGAGCAGATTCAAGGATTGACGAGTTATAAAATCCTTTATTCAGCAGCTGGACGTCGCTCTGTTTTAGCTCGTGGCGGTCAGTTAGAAATTGCTGGCGTGGTCGTCGGTAGTTGGGGTCCCAATTATGGAACTGGCCTGTGCAATCGAGGCAGCGGTGGTGGAAACATGCATATGGCACCACAAGTTACCTCTGTCGGAGGACCACGGAAACCAAAACCACCTTATGTGCCAAGGTATGTTCAAAAGTTTTTGTATCAGGATTTTTACTCCATAGTTTTTCTTAATATTGTAACTTTCTTAGGTAATTTTGCAATTTTAAAACTGATTGAAATTAATTTTTTATATTTAAAAATTATGAAAATCTAAATTGTACGATGGTTTTTGTATATTTGGTGAAAATTCTTAAAGTAATTAGCTAAAAATCTGTGATCGAAACTACGTGTTTGTTAAAATAATCTTAAATTACTTATAATATTCATTAATCTGGAATCGATAATTTAACAAGGATCAGAATAAAGTACCGCTTCCCTACTTTAGGTACGGAAGCGCTCCACCTGGAGGATTTCCTCCTATCTCTGTTGGAAGAGGCTATCCTACATACAGTGTTCGGCGAACACCTTTGCGTATTCGCCGGCCTGTTGGAATGCAGTTCCAAAATAACCGCAAAGTGAAGAAAGGTAGGGGAACTGGAGGTGTTGGAACAACGGGAAATACTATTGGAAGTGTGAAAGGAGGAAATCAGAAGACGGCAACAGTTCCTGGAAACTCTCATTCCAATCTGGCGCCAGCTGGTCGAGGATGCACATTGCAGTTAACTGACAGGTAAGCATTTATGATTGTGGAATGACGTTCAAGTTCAGGAAAAAATATTCTTTCTAATGAATTTAAAGTGATATTGACCGTTTTTTAGCACATGCAGGCTTCCATGCTTGTTGCACCCTGTTTGTTTACAGAGCCTTATTCATGCGATTGTTTGACTCATCATTCCCTATTTCCAGCAATGCGCCAGCTCAGCTCATAGATGCCAAATCAGAAAGCAGTCCTGCACAAGCTGTAGATGAGGATCAGTTTGAGGATGCTGCCGGAGATCCCAAGGCTATTAAACCTAGTCCAACCATCATGAAGAAGCCGCCAAGTGGAGATGGAGCTCCGAACGGCGAAGTAGCTGACATGGAAAGTCCGGACAGCGGCGTCAACGTTTCTGAAGTTGAGTAAGCAGTGATTTGACATCCTTTATCTGCTGTTCGTTCTTCTCACAAACCCCCCCTCTCTCTTCGTCGAATCCTCTTTCTCGAACCTGCTGCTATTTACCGTGGCAATGCTTTTGCCACCCGTTTTGGAGGCACGTATGGAACTTTTCCCTTGCGTGCACTGCTTGGAATTTTCTACTGAACTTTGTGCGGAGAAAAATCAGATTTATTTTTGTATATTTGTTACTCGGTTACAACTGGCATAAATCTCGGGTGGTAAGGATTGTGCAACGATAACCTCGTTGTTGAGCTTGAAGACAATGGCATTTGTATTTTCAATTGGAACGCTCATTATAAACAATCGCCGACGATGATCGCAGCATGTTTTCTTTTCCTTCGGGGAATTGGCTCCAATCAACGTGGAGCACAATTTTCGTGTTGTTTTTTGGTTAAGAGGAAAATTTCAAGACGCCCGATTCGTAAAACGCCACCCACTGAAAGCAACCAAATTGCAAGATGGTTTTATTTCCGCATCACTACTGGATCCTAACTGTATATGTCTCTTTATTTGTGCGCTCCTTTCTGTCTTGTGCAGTAGCCACTGCAACTTTTCAACAGGTATCAACTACCCCACATCTCACGTGTGCTGGTAGATTTAATCGAATATTTGAATATTGATTAGAAAACGGAATGGTTTTTTTTATCCTGTTACATACAGGGGGTAGGGGAAATCAGGCCCCCTTTAAAAGGTAATGTCATATTTGCAAATCATGTTTTACCATTGTTCCCTTTGCCTGTGTCCGTCCCTGTCATTCAAGAATTATGCACAAGCACTGCTGCATAGCTTATTATAAGATTTTTTTTCATAGTAATTTTAACGGAATTGAGGATAAAAGTTTGAATCTCATAAATATCGCTTGTTTTCTGCATGACACCCAATATTCTTGTATCTTAACAAAATTCAAAAGTCTAGCTTGTATTGCCTGTATTCAAAGCTGGTTGATACTTTTACATACATGCTTCTAATGGATTGCCTGAATTTTTTTTAATCAACTGATGAACAAACAGCTAACTAAAATGCAGACGCAGTGCTTGAAAATGTCATGTGAAATGAGCCTTTTGTGGAACAGCTTATCTTGGTGCAATGTTATCATACTATTTAAAGTGTTAATCTGGAGATGTTAATTTGCTGTTTAGAATTGCTGCCAATGCATGAAACCCGTTGATCACAAAAAGAATTACTTTGTTCTGTACATGCATGTGAGCGAAGATTTAGGCAAGCATCATTCTTGAATGACTCCTCCTCCCGAAGAAATTATTCTTAACCCATTATCAATTGATTCAATGAAGAGCCCACTTGTCTGGCATTTCTTGAGAAAATGCATTCTCTTTATAAACATTGTACTTGCAATTAGTATTGTATTTAATCACTTGGTTTTTTTTCGCCCACATTGGCGAACTATTCTCAAGTAAGAGTTCCGTGGCTCTTCATATAGATCTCAGTGATGAGTTCTTATTCGATTTTAATTGTCCTTCCCTGTCACTGTGGGATTAGACTGTTGTCTTTTATTTCATTGGGCCATGCGATAAATTCGACCCCCTTTTCCCCTCTCACTTTGCTGTGGGAATGTATTCGCGAGCCCTTTGCCACTTTGTTGTGGCACCACGTTAGCTGCACTATTAACTTCATGTAGCCGATATCTTTTTTCTGCGTTAAATAGCGCCAAGAGGAGGAGGGATCCGGCCCCCTCCTAGCTGCCTCGAGCTATTAAAAGGCCGGATGCATGCAACTTAATTTGCTGGCCAGCGAATGGCTATTCAGCTGGAAAATTTGGGCAGCAGCCCGGCCTCCTTTGAAGGCAACCCTCGATGTATTGTCGGACAGCAATGATTCAGCTGGTCTCCCCCGAACAATACATTATATATAATATGTATATCGTATAATTCAGTAAATGCTAATATTACACTAAGGCACGTTTGCCAAAATGGCCCAGAGAATGTGACAGAAGCGGTCCATAATATTTCTAGGAAAGGTGCTTGCAGTAGCATGTTCTTGACAAATAATGGCTACACGTAAGAACGAAATTGCATGATATTTGGTGCCATGGCTTACCAAAATGATTGGTTCAGAAGATTTACAGGAAATTCATTAAATATAATCCACAAAAAATGAATGTAGGTCGAAAAGGCGATGGCATAAAAGGACAGAATTTGGTGCATTGATTTGATTGAAAATCACGGTATTTTTGGCTGGATAATTACATGTCAGCATTTGCAGTTAATTATGCTTGGAATGTTTTGTCCAGGACAGATTGAGCAATTATTTCCATTGTCTGATTTTCGAAAAGTGTTTGTTAAAAAGTAATTTGATTGGTTTATAACCTGACCATGTTGTTCCGACAAGTTCCCTGACATTCACATTTACCAAATCCGTTTGGTCAACTTCTCTGGGCCTTACAATGACAATTTCGCCTTCTTTTCTAAATGTGTTGTTAACCATTTCAGAATCGTTTAATCGGGCAGCAGCCATTAATCTTACGGAAAACAATTGAGTTGGGAGACATTCAATTCCGAGGGTAAAATCCATGGCAACATTCACACGATTTCGATTTAAGATTTCTCCGCTGCTCCGATTGTAATCTCTCTCTTTCTGGTAGATAAGAAAAAGTGTTATAATCCACTCCCCCCTATAATAATAATAATAATATTAATACTACTGTATTTCATATTTCTTTATCGTACTTTTACTTGTTTGAAATAATTTCAACGATTTCTCTTTTTCTTCTGCAGTTAATTATTAGTAAGACAAAAATGGGCAGTTTTAAAAAGAGGGACAAAGTATAAGATGACATGCTTTGATTTTGTACTAGATTTGACATCCAAAATGCTAACTTTTTGAGAATGTTCAAAATTGGCTAGTTTTTTGTTTTAAATAGATTTTTTAAATGTGTAGGCTATCCCCTGGATCCAAAAGGGAAAATTTCAAATGTTTACAAGTTGAATGAAGAAATGAAGCGACAACTTGAGAAACGAAAGGAAACAACCTTTGAACTTTTTAAAAAAAAATTAAGACTGATGAACATCATTTAAAACTTAGTCATGCTGTGCAAGTTTTTGCTCACTAAATCCTCACATGAATTATTAAGTGGCAGTAAGACAATTGAATGAAAGGGTTTGGGAAAACAAATGAGCACTTTTGTTAACTTGTTTCTAAATATGTAAACTGGGAATTTTAACAGTTTACTAAATTAACAGTGCCCGGCCTAACGAATGAGAATAATTGACATTGTATTACATTACATTTTGCAGATATTTCTTAAAACAACACGTTTGCAATTTAGCATGTCTTAGGTATTGACAATATATTGCTTAAAAAGGGAAAATATTTCTACAAGTTCTTGTCAATTTGCCAATTTACATTTCGAGGCGCTTTTCTTGCAGAGATTGTGCTCATACATATGACAATGTGTGCAGGAGTATTTTCAACTTGAAAAATCTAGCATGTCTAAATTTACCATGATTTCGAAATATCCATATACTTAACTTTGTTCCTCCTTTTAGAACAACCCAAAAAGAAAACTTAATCTAATCCCGATTACCAAAAAAAGCGGAAGATATGGATTATTTCCAAAAAATGTACGTTTTGTTTCTGTGTCTTAATATCCTGTTTCACTTTAAATGCAAAAAAATCGATATAAAGTAGAAATAATATTTGTTAGCAATGTTCATGCGAGTACAAGTGCAACAATTAGCTAAATATTCATTGGTGCACCATTTATTTAGTAGTAATCCGATTTCTCATAATCGACTTTTCAAACGCAGTGTAGCCTTCAATGTAACCCCCACCCCACCCCTGCCTTTCCCACAACCCAGTTTTTTGGTAGAACTGCTGCAAGTGACATAGGTCAACTTATCGTTTTTTGTGATGGCACGTTGGAAATTTGCTAAACAAACTTTTCTTTTCTTAATGTGACTCCAATCTAGGACATGTTTTCTGGTGTTTGAAACTAATTTCAAGTTAGATAACTTGCTAATTACAAAGCAAAATTAGATAAACTAGCTAATTCTACTGGCCAGCAGCTAAATTTACTGCTGGTTTTGAATACCTCCTAGGCAATCACGTTTGAAGTCCATGTCTTAATTGCTTCCCTTGTTTACTGCTGTTAAGAGACAGTTTCTTTAATGTTGGTTCTGCCTTAAAATTTCACCATTTCGTAATTGATGCTAGTTTTTTTTTTTCGATTTTTGAATAATTAAACGAACGAATGTAAATATTAAAAAAGTAATGCAGATTGCTGCAATTTTAGGAAAACCTGGTTCTGTTTGAACTTGCCGATTTCTGGAGGCAAGTTTTCTTGTTTTTGAAATTGCCCAACATTTTTTATATGAAAAATTCGTTAAAATTAAAATGTTAAGGTGCATATGCAAGGTTTTTCTTCAATAATTATCTTCAAAAAAAAGGAAATAATATCTTGGTGTGTTTTTTTAGTATTTTACATTTTTTCTTATCATTTGATTGGTAATTAACGTTTTAGCACGCAGTTCCTAATTTTTTTTACCATTTAATGATATCATGCAACTTCTCCAAACAAACTCAATATAATTTGTAGTTGTTTTTAGGCAAGATTCCTGTAGCAATTCTTCACGTGCCTGAAACAGATTGCTGATAACTTTAACAAATCTTTTTGTCCATTTCACTGTCATTGCTAGCATGTACTCCCATGACCCATGTTGTTCATCTTATGTGAAACCAGAAGATCCATGGATCTGAACATGAAAAAAAGTTTCCAAGAATTTTAAACAATACCCTGATCCTCTTGCCCCATGCTTTAAATTAATCAGTGTAATACTTTTTTTTTCAATGTATTAATTACATTCTTAACGAATATAGGAAATGTTAGAACCATTCTGGCTAAAGGGACTCCTCGCAAAAACAGGGCGTCAACGATTGCTTTACAGCTTAAAACATAAACATATAAAAAACGTTTTAAAACCTTATTGACCCGAAGCTCTTGTCAATGCTGGATGTTCTTCGGGTTAAAAGTCTGCGATCAGATTTTAAAGTATGGATTACGGATTGGGTGCGTGTTGTTCCTGGCACGTGCCATAGCTTGGGTCCACCAAAAGATGGTAAAAAATCAACAAGAATTCATCCGTTTAATCCATTGACAGAAGTTTAGAAAAAAATACTATCTTGAGATTTTATGAAATGACTTTCATCCCTAATTTATCTTGGAGGGCGATCCAAAAGTGAGCGGTTCACTTTTTTGTCCGAAGTAACAATTTGTTTGGATAATTTACCTGCAAATCCAAATTTTACTGTCTGGAATTTGTGGATGAATTCTTGCTGACTTTTCTTTGTTATTATTTTTCTTTTGGAAAGAATTGTTTTTGTATACTTGTCTTGTATGGAAAAATAAAGAAATGTTTTTTGTAAGCCAATATAATATAGTCCATTCCAAAAGGTTCTACATGCGCACCAAACTTCTTGAAGATAAATAGTGCGTCATTTCATCTCAATATTGGACGATGAAATCATGAAAAACTGACTTCATTTTCAGGATGTGCAAGAATCTAAAAAATTTGCAACTTGGGCATGACAATACAACATACTCTATCCTTTTCTCTAATGTATTAACAACCCCATTCCCGCAATGCTAAAGTTATTATACATACTTTTGCTTTTAGGAAGGATATGGATTTAAATTTCAAAATGTATTTCTCCCTTAGTTGTACGATTTATTTTTGACAAAATTCTTTTGTAAAACCTCTACTTGTTAAATCATCTGTAATTGTTTTCTATTGCACCAGTCCCGACGTTCCAATGAGCACAGCATCGTTAAAAAGAATTACCTGATTCCGACCATTAACAATTTTTTGCAGGAAAAAATGTCTACAGCTAGTGTTTTCCTTAATTTTTTCGGTTTTGTAGTTTAGGCTGAAGATAGTCTGGTAGATGTCTCAAAATACGATACAGGTACATGTAATTACTGGTCTGTTGGCTCGTTATTTATAACAAGTATTTAAATCAAAATTTATTGCTAAATTATGCAGGATTAAATAATCGTGTTCAGTGTATGTTGTTGGGATGTTAAGCGCAAAAATATACATCAAGCAGCTCGTAATTTGACAAACCGGTGACAGGTTGACCTAAACTTTTTCGGTTTAAGGTCAACCAGTGGCAACCCCCGGAAGAGACAACATTGGACAAAGGCGTTCAAGTTTGTTTGTTGTGCGCGTATTTTATGGTAATATCGGGTCAGTGCAGGTCATGAGGGGAACAAAAAAAAGATATAAAAATGTGTGTTGGCGGAATAGCAAGTTGTGCGATTAAAGTTTGAGCAGAATGCACTAGGCCCGCATTAAAAAGGGATATTAGTGACCGCGAGACCTTTAATAAAGTAATCAAACTCAAATTAGTAGTTGCGTCAACTTTTTCTAGGGCAGGGATGTACTTTGATTATCAGTTTTTATCCTTTGAGGTCCATTTGGCCTTAATCCCCACAAGCACATATTTTAAACAACTAATAAACAGTAGTTTTCTCATTTGATAAGCTTTCAAATAGTATCGAATAAATGCATACATATGATATTTGAACTTTACTGCTATCACGCAGTGTTGAAAATTGACTGGAATAAATTTAAAAAAATTTATATTTCTTTCAGTCAAATTTCCAGATCTGGATGTCAGCATATTTTAAATATCGTATGACTATTTCATTTATTTGATGAAAAAACTTTTCGTTCTAGTTTCTCAATTTTCGTAAGTTTCACATATATCATACGAGAATAAAAATATAAAGAACATATTTCCTTACGCTTTTTTTTACAAATTTTCCACTAAAAGCATTAAAGTTAACAAAGACCGCAAAAAGGAATTATTTTGCATCTTCACATAGTTGTTTTTTTTTTTGTGGTTTGAAAAGCTTTTTCGTCAAAAAAATGAAATAGTCATACGATAGTTGAACTATAGTGCTATCACGCAGAGGCTTGCAAATTGACTGAAATAAATTTAAAAAAATTATTTTGTTTCTTTCAGTCAATTTTCTAGCTTCTGCGTGGTAGCAAAGTTTAAATATTAATTTTTATTTGATGAAAAAGCTTTTCAAACCAAAAAAAAAAAAATGTAAAGATGCAAAATAATTCATTTTTGCGGCGTTGTTTCCTATACGCTTTTTTTTAAACAAATTTCCACTGAAAGCATTAACGCTTTCAGTGGAAATTTGTAAAAAAAAAAACGCAGGGAACTATGTTCGTTGTATTTTTATTCTTGTATGATACATGTGAAACTTATGAAAATTGAAAAACTAGAAAGAAAAAAAAAACTAATTATATATCTTGAGCCCAAGCTTGGAGCTACAGTACAGTAGTTGCATGCATATGAATGGAAGGATGAATTGATGCTAATACTAAGTGTTCTTCATTAACTTAACTCTTGAACACGTGTGTTCTATCTTATTTTAGCCCGAATTTTGAATTGTTTTGAAGGAAAATGTAGTTGCTTATCCTTGCGTCTACCTGTGTTCATATCACCCAGTATGTGGTGTTCTGTTACCTCATGGTGCGTTTTCTGAACTACAGGAGAAACTCACTTCAATTCGAAAGCGGATGACCTCAGCAAGGGTTGATCGGGTTACAATAACTAGTTTTAAACTAGTTTTATAAATTGAAAACAAGGTTTTTTTCCCCGCTAAATCCGCAATTCTCTGTGGCGAAAATCGGGAAAACTAAGGTTTAAAAGTTCAAGATTCTTTGAAACATGTCAGGAAACATCCCCAATAAAATGATTTACTTTATATGGAAATTGGTTATTCACCTCAGATTCATGTTGCTCAACAATAAAAATGCTTCTGTAATTTGTTTTCATACTTTGCGAGGGTGCTTAGTAATTAGTCACTCATTTAACTATTCACCTCGTTTATCATCAAGGAAAGTTGTCTTAACAAATGAATATTTTTTACAAAAGCCGTTTAATTGAGCATTCTTTCGCACTTAATTTCCTTCCATATATTACCGGCGCAGACAGAAACTTTGCGAATCGCACTTTGGCTGTCGTGAAGTCACGTGTAAAAAATCGGCACGCTAATGTGTTTTAAAATTCACTCATGGTGGCTTCATGAATGCCAAAGTACGATTAGCAAAGCTTCTGTCTTCTACCCCTTATGTTAACACAAATAAGCAAATTAAATTGTTTAGCTACAATACTTTAATCGTTGCAGATCGTCACGTGTGTTTGTCTTTCTGATGACTGAAAAATTTCATTTCGAAAACTGTAACAGGTAGTAACAGTTTCTAAAAATGAAAATGTGTTATTTTTGCCTGAGTTGGCCTCTTTCAAAAATTGAGCCAATTGCTGTTACTTCTATGTTGACTTGATTAAATCAAATGCTTTCAAAAAATTTTAAAAAAATAGTATGCTCCATGTTGACGATTTACCAAAACTCGATTAAAAGTGTAAATTAAATCAATTAATTGATCGGAAACTTCTTCAGATGAACCACTGACACAGGAGAAAAAAAAAATTGCGGTTTAAGTGCGATACAATTAGAATTATATTGCAGCTTAAGTTCTACAAAACCTAAATTCTGCAGTTTTGTCAATTTTACTGAAGCAATATTACTTTATTAAAGAACATTCACTATACTAAAATTTGCAGTTTGTGTTTGATAAAACTGTTGTTTTACTGTTGATTTACTACAGTTAATCATATTTTATGGAATCATTTGGAATCATTTTATGGAATATGAAGTTTTACCAAATTTCCAGCAGTACTAAATCTTTTTTCATTTCTGACTTTATGTATTTCAAGCCTGCCCGTCGATGCCAGGTCAGAACATGATTTCAGAGTTCATTTGTATGCACGGCGGCTGCACATTGAAACAGAAAAACTAAGGCATCGTTGAAGAGGTTATCGGAAGATAGGTAACGAGGGGGAGGAGGAGGGGGGTGAATGTTATGTTGGGGTGGCTCGGAAAAAGTGGGCTTTTTTTTTTTTTGATGGACGGTCAAAGCGTTACCTTCCATCCTTTAGTGACCCTGTAACAGTTTTACCTGGAATCGGCCATGTGTATCTTGTTTTTAAGCAACTCCCTTGGGCAAAAGGGCTCTATAAATAGCAACAGGTGAGGCGAGACGCCTTCATTTCCCAGTATTTGCTCGTCCACTGGTGCTTATTTCTGGCGCGCGTGTGCCTTCTTCAGCACTTAACGTACTGTCTCCTACCTTGACAGTTGCAGGACCATGCGTCGCAAGATGTTGTCAGCCGCTATTGTCAACGTCTGCATCTTTTTGTGCTTGTCCATCGTGGCCAATGGACAGATTTTTCCAAGTGAGTACATCATTCCTCGAACGCTTTTTCGAAATTCTGAATTAATTTTCGAGAGATTCGCATTAACTCAATGAGCGGGCTTTTGGGCTTTGGCCATGCCGGAAATAGACGAAACGTTTAGACAGGCTAGTTTGCTTGTTGCCGTTTGATTAATTTGCTGTTTTCCATGTGTTTTTGCATCAGTGTTCAATGGATCGTTAAGTCAGATATTTCCGAGTGAGTAACTAATCGCGGATTGTAGTTTCCGTAGTGTGATGTATAGGTAGAGTAGTTAGTGGCGTAGTTTAGGTACTGTGGTGATTCGTGGGTACGATTTTCAAACATTTATTAATTCCCGTTTGATTTCACGGCGTTTTGTGTGGACAAACGTTGAATGTGTTGCATTTCTCAAGTTGTAGGAGGAATATAAGTCTGGAATATCTTTCAATGTGAATGTCTCTCAGATCATTTTCATTGTACAGTACATGGAATGTTTGATTTCTTTTTAAAAAAAAGTCACCAAGTTGTACAGTGGTGAAAATATTTACATGTAGTCCGAGTTTTCAAAATATCTGTGATAATAGTTTGGCATATATCTTACCGTAATACACATATCAGTTTTTTTTATTTCAAAGTTATTTCATTTCTCCATATTTTTTATCATTTTATTGAGAATTATTTGAATTTACCAGAAATGATATTTAAAAACTTATATTTTAGGAAGAAGTTTTGGAAAAATTAGGAAGAAATTTTGGAAAAAGATGTTGCAGGCTTGTTCCAAATGGGCAATTGTTCGGGGGCGTTTGTAAAATATGAATTTGTAAAACTGCAAGTGTTTGCTTAGCTATAATGGAAGCTATAGTTAACCATAAACGACGTCGGATTAAAGTTATCTATATGAACGTGTAAGATATAGGACAGATTAAATAATAGATAGTTTTTAAATCCCGGAAATTAGTGTCTGCACCTTACAGTAGTCCAGTTACCGTAAATTGCTTGTTAAACACCTGAACACGTGAACCACTCCATAATACTTTTTTGTGTGTGATAAATTTAATCTACGAATAAAGTTGGTTTTAACAAGCGTAATTTATTGAAATATAGTGAAACCTCAATTTTACATTTAGAATAATTCGTCTCGAAGATTTCTCCCCATTAATTGAACATTTTTAAAAATTAGTTGAAATTTATAATCACAATTTGTGACATTAGTTTTGCAATTTTTATAATATTTAAATTGAACATCATTTTTATTATTTGTTCCGCAGTTTGAAGAAAACTCAAGATATATTAGAATGAGAAAAAGAGTCATTTATGCATTTATATCTTGCATGCCGCCTTAAAAATCGTATACCAGTTTGTTGGACAATGGTTCGGGATGCTTTGCGACCTTTGACCTATCTTGTAGCAATTGTTCGAAAAGCTCAATTTTACTTATGGGCGTGGATTGTCTTAATGTTCCATTGATTCGCACGACAATTTCCACTAATAATGACCAAATAATAGTTTTCAGAGGAGAACAAAACAGGCCACAACCCAGTAACGCCCCGTGCCGAGCTGAATCTGATGGACGATCTGGCACTTGCACCAGTAATTCGGACTGCAGTAGCCGAGGCGGTGTTGCTGATGGTGACTGTCCATCGTCCAGCTCCTATATCTGCTGCATTCGTAAGTATTCAAACTTCAGCTTGGTGCAACCCAACGTATCAATTAATAGCAGCTCAGTTTCGTCAGGTTTTATTTTGCATTTTTAGCTCAAGCAACTTGCAGTGAAACCATCACCAAAAACAATTCATACTTCGTGAATTTGAATTATCCTTCCACCATCAACACTTCAGGAAATTGTATCGTCACCATCAACCGAGTTGGGGATAACATTTGCCAGTTGAGGCTGGATTTCGTCGAATTTGAGCTGGCACCCCCCATTGGTGGCTCTTGCCGCATGGACCAACTCAACGTGGTCGGAGTCAATGGAATTCCCGTGATTTGCGGCTACAATTCTGGATTGCATGGTTTGTATTCCGTGAATAGCTATATGTACGAAGGGTGCAAAGTTGTGCATATGATGTTTAATACCGACATAACTGAACGTTACCATTGTTTCTGCTAAATGACAGTATTGTCACAGAGCATAAAGTGCGGAATCTCACTTATGGAGGTGCGACATGTTCTTCCGATTTATTGCTCTAAAAATTCAATTATTATCACCTCTAAGAGTCTTAAGGTGTGGGGAAACTTATTTAAAATTCGATAACAAATGCACTTTCAAAAAATAACGTCAGTTTACTAAAAGAAATTGATTTATTCAACAATTAATCGATCTTTGTTTTGCATAAATAATAAGATTAGAAGGGTAACAACGTGTCCTCAATTACTATAGAATTTCCTAGATTTTCCATAAAAAAAATCCAAGTTTAAAGTTTTCCGAGTTTAATTTTGAGACTATAGTCCTTAAAATGTTAATTGCAGGAATACTGCAGGAGTTGCTTATTTCAGTTAGTTGGAACTTGAAGGAAGCTAAAGCTTGCGTATTTCTGTGTTTCAGTGTACGTGGACTTCCCAAAAGGCGTTAACTCGGTTCCATTATCCGTGGTGACAACTGGACACAAGCACAATCGACTCTGGAATATCAAAGTCTCGCAGATAGAATGCAATTCGCCATCCATAGGTAATCTTACCTAAACTTTTAAGACCTCGCTGATATTTCGCTGGCTAGCTTGCACTTTTGTGGAATTAAATTTATTTACATTTTAGCACCGTCGGGCTGTTTCCTGTATTACAAGGGGCCATCCGGGTCGCTGAGAAGCTTCAACTATGACGCCCCCGACGAATATCGAGGCTATCAGAGTGGATTGAATTACGGCATTTGCTTGCGACGAGAATCAGGATTCTGCGGAATCCGTTACAATGTGCACGATCCTTTCGAAGTCGGCGTAGAGCCCAATGCGTCTGAGGTCCGGGCCAACACTGAAGGAACATGCAACAAAGACTTTCTGGTGATTCCAAATGGTGCTCTCGATTTGCAACCAGTAGGCAGTAATCGATTCTGCGGGAACAGGTTCCATGCCCAAGACGGTGCCGCTGACAGTGCCCTGATTTACAGTAAGTATTCACTGCGCTGATTACTGCTTTAGGGTGGGAGCACAGTGATACTTAAAAATGCCCTTGGACACGATTTTCGAAGGAGTGTCGCGTAGTTGTATTGCAGACCCTTACCATTAGGCGATACTGATTTTCAAGGACACTTTTAAGTATCACTGTGCTCCCACCCATAGTTATGCTATGAGGATACCAAATAGTGTATACCTCATGTCTGAACATGCAGTTTCATGTAGACGATTTCGAATGTTTCATTTTTGGAAAAAATTCAAACGACGATTTTCTCAGTAAAAGTTGTCATAAAAATTATCAGTTTTTCCTCATATTTGCTGAATATCCCCATTAATTTTTTTTTACAATATATAAGTATCGTTTCATTAAAATTGGTTGCTTTTACAAGGGTAAGCGAGTTGTGCATTTAGAGGCCATTCAAAAAAGGCGTCCTCAAAATTTTTCCAAAATTGGTCTCCCTCCTACCCGGATTGTGTCCGGTCAATCAGCTCACTTTCCTCCCCCCCCCCTTTCCTTTCCCCTCCCTCAATTTCTTCTCGCCCTATTCGGACGTCGGAAACGAAACTTTTAAAAAAACATTGCATTCAGAAAATTTTGAAAGTTTGGCAAATTTGTACTCGAAAACAGTTGAAAATGCTGAAGATTTGTACTTGGGAAAACGTGGAAAATGTTGCAAATTTGTTCTCGGGAAAAAGTGGACAAATTTGTAAAGATGACCTCGGAAAAGGTTGAAAATGTTGCAAGTTTATGCTCAAGAAAATGAAAATTTTGCAAATTTGTACTGGGAGAATTTTAAAGTTTTCAAATGGACCCTGCCTGCAGCTTTTAAGTTCTCTGACTTTTCCAGGTTTTCCAGAACTGAATTAAGTTACCCCGTTTACTGACTTTTGTAATTTATAACACATCTCCTATGCGATATTGCGCTCAATTGCCCTTTTTACTTTAGGAACTGATTTTATTTGGCATTTTTTATCAAGTGGACGTCCGAGTTGGTCATACCCCCCTCCCTCCCCCTGTCGACGTTGTGTCTGTGACTCGACCTATCACATGAGGACGTCCTTTTTGAATGGCCCCTCACAAGTTTTCAATAATTGCACAACGATATATTTGTAAACATTAACTCTATACACAAAGGTGGAATTCATGCAGTTCTGAAAAAAATTTCGAAAATTATACGCATAAAGATCTTTGATCCTGAAACTTTGAAACTATACATGTAGCACATGGCCCTCCATATGCTAAATTTGGATTTGTGATCTTTTTCAGGTCATTTGATGCCATTTGTTCTCTATTACGTGACTGACAAAACTTCCGATTACAAACTCGGTCGGGGTTTCTCTTTAGATTGGCAGCAGACGCCTTGTACGGGTAACTAAATTATAGTTTTTTCGTAGGTGAGTCTTAGTCGTATCTATTCGTTGCCAATTTTAATCCTTGATTAGAGCTTGCTAAGGAGACGCATGTTTTCTTACCTTTACTAGGCTATTTAAGCAACCCGAGCTGCATCAGGAGTGAAGAAAACGTGTAGGATTGATTCACGTTATTTATTGCCTTAATTTATTTATACATTGTTCCCATATTCTATGAATTCAAGCTAACAGATCTTAATTTATTCATCCATCAACGCTAATCAGTTGCCAGAGTTTAATTCCAAGAAAAACGCACGGAAGCGTTATGCGATACACCAGGAGTGCAATTCTTGTTTCAGGGTTGCTACATGTCAATAACCTCAAGAAACTTGAATTTGGTTGGGGCAAGTTTTCAGGGCTGTAATTTTGAACATATTTTTTTTCTAAATTTCAAAACGTGATTTGGAGCCATTTGTCCATTTCCCCATCCATGGATCTTTATTCTCAAAAACGCTAAATGCTTGCTTTTCAATTAAAAATCAAGGAGTCTGAACCCTTGATTTTTAGTTTTTCTGCTATTTCATCCATTTTTAGAAAAAAAATTCCAAAAATTGCGTTTTAACACTGCAAAACAAGTTATCTATGAACAAGAAGAATGTGCAAGACACTCCTGTATGGAGGGGAAACAGCAGCAATCCTGAAATAGAAATTTAGCCTTTATGCTTAAAACTCGCATGTTCATTTGTTTTTTATCCGCTGGACGGACTTGTACCCATGTTATTGATCGTTTATTATCAGTTTCTACATGTCATGTGCCTCGGGGGTGTTCTACTTGTGCCTCTGCATGCACCTGAAAATAAAATACATACAGTGGAAATCAGCAACTTTGGTATATGTATTATATGATTGTTACGTGATTGGGGGAAAATGTTACCATCTCCTGCCAAGCAAGGGCAAAAATCTGCGTAATATCCTCCTTTTATTTGCGCGGTTTCACAACGGTCTCCTCTCGATGACATTGGGGCACATTGCCTCGTCTCTCGTTCCGGTGCCAAACAACAGCCGCTTATGCAGTCTTCATTAAACTTGCAGGGACCCCCATCAGCATTCTAAAAAAACGAAATCTTAGAAAATTGTTCATTTTTTGCCAAAAAATTATTTTGTAATTCTCTATTAAATTATCTTTAGAAACTTTTGTTTTTTTAGAGAGGTGATTTGGTTATACTTGGACTCCCTTGGCCCTTGTAGCAATCAAGGATGTCCGTTTATTTTTGAAAAATTTGGAATGCATCCCCCGATTTTTTTTCGGATTTCCTCCTCATTGTGTATGATCATTCACCTCTTTATTTTTTATGAATGTTATTTACAACGAGTTATTTTTACAAAAAGATATCTTCACTTCATGCTTCCTAAAATAAAATTATCGCATTAGTGCATATTGTGTACATTGCGTTCAACTCGGCAATTAAAAAATTATACGGAAATGTTAATTTTGCTCGCCAGGCGGAATTTGAGGTACCGTCCAATCCTTTCCAATCATGCCCCAAATGTGTATACTAGTACATGTATATCACCATTTTTTTTAAGGTATTAAACCAGTGAGTTCCAAAGTTGGGAATATTGACCCCTTGGGGCACTGGGTGGCTCAAGGACCAGTGACCAGTAACTCAATGTGTCTTTCTGATCTTTGGGAAACATGTACTGTATAATAAAACTAAACAAGGCCAATAATTTCATAAAGGCACCTGTAGACACACGTAGTTCATTGACACAATTTTGCGCCCTTCGTCAGAGAGAGTTGTTTGTGGTCAGGTTGTGGTAAAGCATTTCTTCCTAAGTTTTCCTACTGTATATTCAGCGCAATGCGTTTTTTTCCTCCAAGAACGTTGAAGAGGTGACTATAAAACTTTAATTTGTTTTTAATTTTACCGCTCGAGTTAATCTTGAAAGCTTGCTTGGCAACTTGTTTCTAATATAATCAGCAGTGAAGTGAAATACATACTGTATACTATACAATGCTATACGTGTACAGTACAATAGCGCTTAACTTGCAGTCGAAATGGAATGTGCGATTGGGTAATAATACTGTATAGCTTTCAAAAATCATGATAATATTTGTTTTAAATATCAGTTTTATTAAGTTTACTATTAACCTTGAAGTTTACCTTCAAATAGTATAATTGAGTTCATTATTCAGTACATACTGTATGTATTACATAGAGTTAAAAATATACTGCACTATACTTGGCATTCTTGAATAATT
This sequence comes from Megaphyllum sjaelandicum, assembly GCA_034698745.1. Classification (NCBI taxonomy): domain Eukaryota; kingdom Metazoa; phylum Arthropoda; class Diplopoda; order Julida; family Julidae; genus Megaphyllum; species Megaphyllum sjaelandicum. Next base: position 10,209 of record JAQGBX010000367.1, on the reverse strand, counting down.
CAGTATGTGCCTTGTGGTATTAGTCTTTACTGCGGTATTAAAATTAAAACCAAAACTACAGAAGTATAGTGTTTCGTAACTTTCATATTTTTTGAAGGTCAACAGACACCTACTGAGTTCTGTACATGAATTTAAGAAAGCACATAACACGCATATACTGTATCTCTGATTTTGAATACCGAAAATAACGCGAAAAAAATGCATGCATAAAAGTGCTTGAAGCCTATATTGCAGTGTTATTAATTTATACTGAGAACTAGCACCCATTTTCAGTACACCGTTACTGTACCCGTTCAGTAGGGGTAGGTAACGTGCGCATAGTCAAAATGGTGCTTTGAAAAAATCACTGAAGGTTATCGCTATTTCTAAGTACGATTCGTACAATTTCCGTCTGAGTTACGCTAGTGAATAGTGTTTTACGATATTTTTTTAGAAATGCGAATGGCGAATGTGAATGGCCTTAAAATTTGGAAGTTGTCTGCTAGATGACGCCATTGTTCTAATTGCTTGGTAGCCATATTGGGTGTGACGTCATCCGCTCAAAAGAAAGCGTTGTCGCGGCAGTTAACGGTCACAAGAAATGCGCGGAACTTTTGATCGGAATGCGAGAAAATTAAGTATTGCTCGCGAAACTACCACTTCATTGTGGCGGAATGAAACTATAAGGTGAGGCATTGTAAATTGTCCACCAATTTACGCGTTCTAAACAAAAAAAAATACTGCGATTCGCGACAAGTAGCCTACTATACCGTACAATGTGTGTGAATGTGAGAAACTTTGTCCTCGAAATATTTCCAAAATCAAAAGCGACAAGTTCAAAAGTATTTGAGATGGATGTATACTATATAGGGTGAGTCAATCTTTTAATTCCAATTTAAAACAATAGAATGGGAAATTCCGGAATGCGCTCCGATAATCCAATTATCGTAGAGCAAGTTATAGGAGAAAAAACCGGATGGAACCGATCAAGTGCAAGGACTGTTCCAAAATGGCGAACCTTGCAATTGCATACCTCGACAATAACCAGGTATGTACTTACCTATAACTATTACCTGTAGATTTGTGTTCCGATAACAAAATATTTCTTGCTGGACACAAAACGCCCAAAACTCATCTAAGAAAAATATGGCATGGGCGTTTGGCTGCAATACCACTGCCATTGGCTTGCGTGTACCAAAGCCATGTGCGCATTGCAAATCTTCCAAGTATTGAATAATGGACATGAACATTGTTTGACTCATTGACACGTTCGACATGCACTAACCTTGGGTTGTATGGCCCTTTCAAGCAAGCCAAACTCCTCTTCTTGTTGTTGAACGATTGCTTGTCTCTTGATTTTGGTGCTTTGAAGAACAATTGAAGGTACTTGATCCATCTCAAGTTCGTTTTCGCTGTCATTCACTGTGATAGGAAGTATGCCAGAACTGTTAAGGCTTGCATTTTGTGAACTGGCAGGGATGTTTTGCAGTTCTTTGCCTTTGTTTGTGTTAGGCTGGCAGGCGCTTAACAGACAGATGACAAATTTGAACATGCTCAACAGCTCCATTTCGAATCTGGATATTCTGCGTGATTTAGCGACGTCTTATCAAATTCCTCTTAAAATGCCGTCTCTCTGCTTCAAATATTGATAACAAACTAGCCACAGGACACAGGTCTGCCTTGGCACTAAAATTCCCCGCCTGTAAGTATTATTCAGCAAATCAGGTGCAGGAAACGTCATAGCTATTTTTTTTTATTTTTTGCTCTTGTTGTTTGATTACTATAGTTGAACCTTGCGGAAGAATTTTGAAATGTTTGAAACGAGCCACACCCACAAGTATTTTAATGCGCGTGTGCTGAGAACGAATTGCACATGGTCCTGTAATTTGACAATCATACAATGTTGATCCGCGATTTCTCATTGAGTACGTGCGGAAGAAGGTATGCAAATCCTTCAACTTTGGTGTCAAATTACAAGTTGGCCACAAACAAAAAAATTCATTTGCCAATTCTGGTTTATGGTTACCTCCCAAGATACATTCTTAGACTTTTTTTAATATTTTCGCTGTAGCAAGTATAATGAGCAAGATACTATCCTACATCAGAGTTATCAAAATTGTTCTCCCCTTCCCCCGATTTTTCGCCTCTTAGTTACACTGTACTCCTTTAGTTGTTGGAATCATGTTACAGGAATTGATCGTATAGCAACATATTTTCATTATAGACGTATCTTGATGTGCCATATCATTTTCAAGTTTCTTGACACTTAATCGAACGCTCTTGAGCCGAGAGCCTAGGTAGGCCTACAAGTTTTAAAAATATTGCATAGATTTACGTAAAAAATTAAACCTCGATAAAATGACACCAGAAACACAGAATGCTTACATTAGTCTTTTTTTTTTCCAAAATTTATTCATCGAGATTAGAGTTGATAATTTCATCAAAACACCTAAAGGCAACACAGCATGTCGCTGATGTTCGTAGTAGTTGCAATTTTCATCGAACACATTCGTGATTCAGTGATTGTGCAGAAGTGCGTGCCTTGGTACAAACGTATTACCCTCTTTTGCGATATTTTGGGGTCCTTTAGTAGTTCTTGACTCGATGAAAATATTAAAAAAATTATTTTTATAATTTTTCACACCTACTTTTGTAAGCATGCTATGATTTTGCTCCCATTTTTTTTTTTATTTGATGATGAAAATGTTTGGTGAACGAAAATTAATGATGATATTCGAACACTCAACCAGTCGGCATTTTGCACGTAATTCCCAAAGGTGCTTGCCTACAAAATCGGACGGCGAGTAGTTCGTTTTTAATTTTGTTAGGAGACCTACCCTTGCTACCCATAAATTTGTTTAGTCCTACATACTGAATATGATTACCAATTTACCATGATAAAGGTTTGAAAGAAATGCCTATTAGTAGGGCCAAACACCAAAAACTTAAGTTCCATGTAGGCTAAGCTTAATCCGGCCCTTTGTTCATTATGTACTCATGAAATGATACAAAATTGTTTGGTAATACGAATGAATACTGATGGTCTCGATGATTCGAAATTTTCACAAAATAGTGAATGGTTGCCCGGCCTGATTTTAGTTCAACTTCATCATAATTTAGAGAAATAAAGGATGACCAATTTCCTTTGACTTTGTAGTAAACATGGTCCACATGGACCAGCACTCTACCTAGCTGTGGTTAAGTCTGCAAATACTAATTTTCTGAATAAGCAAAAGCATGTTGGCTGCAACTCTTTGTTCAACGTTTACTAATGCATTCAGCAGTGATTCTGCCAGAAGCGATAAGTTGGTAATAACAAATAGTCAAAATATGGATTATTGTTAAATTATAATGCAAATGTCTTACAAAAAACGTATGTATTCAATACATCAATGCTTTTATGCTCTTAATTATTATTCATGTTCCAAATGCGGTGTTCAGGAAATCAGTTCCTCGTTACACATTATATTTACATCAGATCAAATGATGAGGTGCAGTTTAAAATAACAAAAGATGCACAAAGCATGCATGACTACGGGTTATTTTGTGCAATTTTTTTTCTGAAATACCTCCCAATTAAAAAGAAGTTCAATGAACCAATGCATTTCAATGTCATTGGCCATTACACATTTTATTATATTATAAAAACAAGAGTGGAGGATGGAGAGGTGAACTGGGAAGGGTTTAAAAGAAAACTGGAACTGATGCAAAAGGTTTAATGCAAAACTGTTGTCTTTGAAAACCCAAGTAACGATAAAAAACATATGAACTAATCAACCAGCATGTGAAATAACTTATCACATAGTAGAAAATTTGCCCACTTTCTGAAATTTTTTCCACAGGGGGTCATCTTCTTTCAATGCAAAAGTTAAATTGGCCACTTGGTAATAATTAGGGATAATCTGAATATTATTAATGATTGTATCTAACATGTGGGCTCGTTCGGCTTGAATGGAAGCAAAGGCGCTCGCACCATCTCCTCGCATATGTGTGAAGTGGACATGTAAATGATAATACGAAGGATGGTAGTGAAGAAAGGCGCGTAAGTGGTGCTTGTCCACGCCAAATCTGTGTTTTATAGCAGCCTGAAACGAAAATAAAAATTTATTTGGGGGAAAGAGCAGATGTTTTGCAAAGTTGCCAGTAAATATCCTTTTAAATAAATGGATGGTCAGCCAATTAAGTTGGTGTATCACGTGCATTATGTGAACAGAACAATTTATTTTCCTGATTTCCTGGATTCTTTGGGTAATTTAAAAAGAATCCTTCATGGGTTGCTTCATTATAGTTATTAAACTTTTAACCTAATACTTTTTCATCAAAAAAATGTACTGCAAATCATAAAATACAATTTGACCAATTTAAGGGATTTGAAGAGAAACTGGCATTTAAAAAAAAATGGATAGTGACAAAATATAAGCATTTTTTTGGTTTAGTTTTTTTTTTCCTTTTTGCCCAATATAATGAAGAACTTGTCCAAATCATGAGGATTTGGACGACCTGTGTGCCATGATTATTTATATGATGCAAAGTTGACTACTCAAGAGTCCCTCTTCTGTTGTTGAGTTTTAGATCTTGTGCTGACAAAGCAAGTTATGATGAGTCTTAAAATTTCCTGGGGACTTTTTCCCCACTTTATTCACTAGGGACGTAGAACTTAATCACAAATGTTATCAATCAGTTGCATTTCCGTTGAATTAATAAAAGTAACTGCCTGAACAAATTGACAATCTCTGCTACGACTGGTCACAGGAAATGAAAAGCTTATGTGAAAGTGTGACATTATATAAACAGATGGATTGCCATATCTGCTGATGAGTGATGACTGATTAACATTCCAACCCAAATGCAGTATATGTGAACATGATGTTTAGCAATGAATACTGTAGCCTATCTGCTGATAACTGTTTTTTACAAGGGATAATGAACCGATACATAGATAATCATCCAACATAGGCCTTGAACATACTTTTGACTCTTTTGTACATATAACATTCCTTGAAACAATAAGTAAATAGGTCCTCATAACTTACCAAAGCTTTTTTCTGGATGTTTTGAAGAAGAGGTACATGAGTGTTATTCAGCTCCCTAATTGATGTGATTCCTCTTTTATGTACAATTGCCACCAAGTACAGTTCCTCGACTTTTTCTAGATTCCATTTCATATCAGGGAGTAAAATGAAGCCTAAATCTGGATCCGGGTCCTCAAACACAATACGGTCCTCCTCAGCCTTGTGTACCAAAATGTTTTCTACCCACTGAAATTGGACACAATCGAATAGATGTTAAAACCGATAAAGAAATTCTTGAGAATGGCTGGCTTTGCTTCAAAGTTGAGTTCGGAAGAATACCTAATTCGTTCCATCCCTTATTCATAATTACCTGTAAACTGGAGTGAGCAATGTCATCAATCCATGGTTTGGTAATATTGGAGTAGTCTTTCGGCGTTTCCACGACCAAACAAGCAGGTGTTGAACGATATTTATCAACATGTTTTTCTGTTGCTGGGTGAATAATTGTTGCTTTGACGCCTAAAACACACAAAAATTATAATAAGAGCAAGACCGAATTACTTTTAATTTTTTCGATATCAAATCAAATGATATCATCAAATATTACCGTTGTAAATTGCATGTGTTAAATTCACACACTACATAAAAGAACTATTACAATCGTGCACAGTTCACGTCTTTACTACACATCGCAAACACTAGAAAATTGTTTTTGCAAACAATTTCCATGAATAATAAAACTTTTATCTAAACAATGCCAGTTATGGCCAATTTGCATTTATATTATTGTACTGCAAATCCTGCATCTGTTTTTTATTAACAAAAATATAATACTGTTTGTGTTGGAATCTCCTCGTTTAGATTTTATCGCAGCAATACACAATAATTGCATTTATTGGTTATGATTACGTGTATTGGTTTATTACAATTGACCGGACAGGGGGCGTCCATAAACGACATAATTTACGATGGCCCACAAAGTTGTACCAACAATGTCATGTCATGTGTTCATAATTGTCCTATGCACTGCACATTTCCTTTAAATGCATCAGCATTTCTGAGAAGTTTTTCATACTGTATTTATCTGTTTTAACCAACTTTGGAATCACAAAATACGTGTATACGAGCTGGTGATTCGAACGCCACCTATTATCGGTCGTTGTCAATTATCCGGCTTACCCCATTCCGAACAATGCGCTTAAATGCACGGTTATGCCCTGCTAAAAAACAGGAAATTACGAGCTACAGCAGGTCGATTAATAGAAGATGGAACGTAATCGGAAATCTGTAAATGATAACGATTTCTAGCTCAATAGATTTTTAAGTAACGTCACAAAAAAAGGTGTCCGGCGGCACCCTGTAATCTCCGCTCATTTTCTTAGCAAGCGCTCCGAAAATAGCACGAGAATACAGCGTTTGAACGCTTGCGCTCCGTAGCTTCAAGCCGGTCGAGACGAGTCCAAGTAGAGCGGCTGGGGGTGGCCAGTGTTTTCTCTCGATTTTTAATTGAATTTTGTAAAAGTCAATGAAACGTACCATTTAATTCCGGTTGAATGGTGCAGGCGTAGGTGCCGTAAATATCATTATGCAATTGCTGATTGAGCAAAGTCTGTCCGGTGAGAATTTTGCCCACCTCGTTTTCTTTGAAAGCGGTTTTCTCCAAAATGATAACGGCGTCTCCGTCCCGATCTTTCACTTTGCACCTCAGGAAAACCGATTTTGTGCTCGCGTTCACGCTCAGCACTTCCTTGGCCGTGAAATCTTCCAGGTTTTTCAGCGTTTTGTGCACGCTTTTTTTCAAAGCTTCCTTTTTTAGCCGTTTTGACGGCACACGCTGAACGGCGATTTCGGGCTCTCTGTCGTTGTCGCCGCGCTTGTTGGCATCCATGTTTTGTTTACTAGCCGTCATAGACAACGAGAAGGGGGGACTGGACGCTTTTTCGAATGTTACCCCAGCCTAGCGAGCCGCTCAGGTTCCTCCTAATACTGTCTGTTGAGGGAAAATTTCCCGACTTCGGTTTCGGTCCCTGGCGAATTTCGACAAGATTTTTCAACGATTTCATGAATGAAATTTGGGCTAAAAAAAACCGATCAAATTTATCCGTTCGCGTAGATCGCGTGGCCGTTTTGCAGGGTGAGGAGGGCACTCACCCCGTTAAGTGTTACACCTGAATAAAATCAGATTCAATTCGTTGGCGGAAATTGACATTTATTGCCCTAATCGCACCTGAATATTGTGTGATTCTTCTGTTTTATTTTATTTTTTTACGTTCGTGGGAATGCGATATTGTCGTCAGTTTTTTGTCTCGAAAAAGTGAGGCAAGTTGAACAACCCGGCCGGAGTTTTATTTTAGAAGTTATTACTTTTTGCTACACCTGTTTTGCAAAAGTTACAAAACTATGAGGAAATGTTATTTCTGGTTTTGAGTTCTCGCGAATGATTGCTTTGTTTAGTCTTCACGCAGCTTGAAGCTTTAGTTTAAATATGAAAATTTTGTCATCCTCATATGTGGTTGAGATGCTATACCATATTATAGCTTATTACGTGCACGGTGAAGCTTGTTCCAATCGCTTGAAAACCAGTGTCGCTTAGTGGTAAGAGTCTGCAATACCACTACGCGACACTGGTTCGAAACCGGTTGCCAAGCGGCTGGAATAAGCTTCACCGTGCACTACCCTATGGGTATGGGTCGCTGGGAACTTTCATAAACTAGCAAATGCCCATGAAATACATATATCTGAACGCCATTTTGTTTTAATCGCATCCGCTGCTTGTTGTAGGTGGCGCTGCTCGATATATATTCAAAGTAACGGGATGGGACGATGTACGAACACGAGTATTTGCGCATAATTATGTTCCATTTTGTACATGAATCCTTTTTACATATTTCCCATTTGCACGTAGAATCAGATGCGCGAAATTTCGCACATCCTTTGATTTCGAACGATAAGTCGCCAGGTGGAGGGCCGATCGACCTGTGTCTAGAGAGCCTCTACTCTACCTATGTGTCCGCATTTCCACAGTATTGACGTAATTTATGGACGTCCCATTGGCTTTTTGTAGAGTGCACCTAATTTTATAAGAGTATATTAAACTAATTAAATACGATATTTCCCTAGATTAATTTTGATTTCTAGTTCACATACTGCGCAGCATGTTTTTTATTATTTGCAAAGTGTTACACCCTGTATGCCGTGTCGAAGGGTAGTTTACACTCTGTTTTATGCGAATATTTGCATTGTAATATTACTAGAGGAGGAATTTCAGAGAATGGAAAATTCATAATTTCAATAGATTTTTAATTATTTCGCGCATTTTTTTTAACTCTTTGATATTAAAAGGACATCATTGGATGCTATATGTTGTTAAAATTTATGCAATTATGTTGTGTCGAAAAATGGCACGTAATTCGAGGGACTTTTTACTTTTTTCAAAGTTTTTTGCATTTACAAGTCAACTGCAAACACTCCACGAAAAAGAAACAACCTCATTGCATTTCATAATGAAAATCAGCAAATATAAAAATCGTAAGCTGAAGGGAAACCAGTTTTGTGAACGATCTAATAAAATTAAGTAATACATGTACAGTAAAGTATAAGAAAAACTCAACACAAGTTCTACTTTTATACCTGTACGCTTGGATATAGAAATACAGGGTGACCTTCAAGGGGAGACACTGTTGCATTTTATGAATCATTTCATTAATAATTTATTTTATTTACACAATTACTTTGCTTTATTTAGTAAAATAATTCAAATAAAGGTAACATCAATTAAATTAAAATTCCTAATCAAATATTAAAAATATTTTTCTTTCTCCGAAGAATTAAGGCACCTCTCTCACCGCTTGCACCGAGTGGCAAAATTTTCTCAAATAATGTATTTTTCAACTTGTCAGTTTTGTCAAATTCTCATATAATTCTTTCTTTCAATTTTTAAAATTTCTTGGATTACTCCTACCTACGTTTATCTTTGACCATCCCCCAAGCTGCGAAGTCACGTGGCGTTAGTTCAGTTAAACTTTTGTTCCACCCTGTACCGTTATATAAAAATGTGCTACATTTGGCATTTGAATTAATGGCGAAATGAAAATTAATACATCAATGATTAAATAAACGTGTTTTCAGCGTTATTCGCGTCAATAACACAGTGTCAGAGCCTCATAGAAATCGGAAATTCGTGTACGTGCACGGTGAAGCTTATTCCAGTCGCTTGCCAACCGATTTCGAACCAGTGTCGCGTAGTACATTGCAGACTCTTATCACTAAGCGACTGGAATAAGTTTCAACGTGCTCCTACCCTTCGTCTGGTTGATTATTCTGTTTTAAATTTAAATAAAGCAATATACAGAGGGTGATAGTTTTTCCAATTGCCATACATGTACATACAATATTTTTAACAAAAATGCATTTCTCAAAGATTATTATAATTCCATTAGCATCGAAGCTACGGTACGTTAATCAACCATCAACAAAGCACAGGTAAAAAAAAAGAAAAAAAAATTGGGGAGTTTTCTTCTCAGAAACTAAAATTTCAAGTGCAAAATTTTGAAGTCGCTTTTAAAAGAAGTCACGAATGGTCGTGGAAGTGTCCCCAAGTCGTATCACGACTGGATGCTCCTTGGTTGTCGTCCCCTCGTAGGGGAGCCGTGGGGTAAGGGTGGCACAATGAGAAGGGTGCTGTATGCTGTATTACAATTGAAATGTGGGCCCACGTTCACCCGGATAGGAGGCTAGCCATTTTTCTTGTTGCCCCTACTAATGACTTTTACCTTCCTCACCTTGATTCACCTGAGTAATAACGAGACAAGGCTCGGAAAGGAGGAGAAGTATATGTGTGCGAGAGAGAAGTGGAGGGGAAAGAACGGCCAAAAAATCGCATAATTATCACGTAACAACCTGTGCTCGGATAGCGATTGACCTATCGAGATTAGATGGATGTTAATTAAACGATTCTCAACTTCGGAATCGAACGTTTTCACCAAGTTTTCTCAAGTTTTCGTTTGCTCGGGATGTGCTAAAGTGCGTGGAGGCGCCATGAGAATTTCCTGAATTTACGCCGAATTTTGGAAACTTTCGACCCAAAGTGGTAAGTCTTTTTATATTACCAATTGACTATGTTTATATCGGAATGCTTCGATGTTGTGAAAGTGTGGTTAAGACATGATAATGGTTTGAAAAACGCTAAAGAAATCAGGAATGTTTTTTCGCGACTTTT
>JAQGBX010000366.1:0-38281 GCA_034698745.1 Megaphyllum sjaelandicum | reverse complement strand
CTGAAAACTGACAAACTGAACTTTTTTTCGGGAGACTTTATTTCTAATGCGCATGCGCGACTTTTTTTCGGTCACCTTAAAAATGCAAAAATGTTTGTAGTGAACGTACCCTAAACGTGTTCATACTTGTATGAAAGCAAGCTCAAACTTGTTTCGCGCGTTTGCGCTATGTACATGTACATGTACTGTATGTGGAAAATGATCGATTTATGTGGTGAAACGACTGGATTAAGTGAATCTTTTCATAAAGAGCAGCATAGGAAAAAATCCGTTCTGAATGTTTTGATCGAATAAAATGGCGTGATCGAATTAGCATGCAGGTTTCACTTTTACACATATGCATCTTCTCAAGTTGCCTTTTATTCGAATAAACGATTTTAGAAACATGAAATATATCTAGCTTAACTGTTATTTACCCATTTATTGGTACGTTTTCGTGAGTAAACTATACACTTCAAATGCCACGTATATGTACATAAATGTACTGTATGTTAGTACTGTTTTTATTGGTGGAGCATATACCTTTAATTGATCAATAAGCATTGTAAATTTACCCACGACACTATTTTTTAATAGTAGATAATTTATTAATAACGTAATTTTTTGATTTTTTTAAACCTGTTTTCTAATTTTATATTCTATGTGCTGTAAGAGCTTGATAACCTTTTTTTTTTAAAAAAAATGCTCCAGATTTTTCGGCTATTACGAAATTGGAACAAAATATGGACATTTTTTAATGTTCAACCTAACTACATGTACATGTATATTAACTGATTCATAACTATTAAAACAATTAAACGATAAACACGTCTTCTACTTCTAGCGGCACCTATAATGGTTTGCCAAAATTTGATATTGGGTTCAATGCAATGTTAGACTGAGTGTAGGCCTTCTACATGTTTTTAACGAAAATAAGCAGGTACACGTTCGATAAATCGACTAAAATGCTCCTAAGCGCTTTCCTGAAGATGCTAACTGAGAACCGATGAAAGGCAACAACAGTGATTGCAGTTTCCTTACTTTTTAATTTGAATTCTTTGAACTTCTGATCCATTGGAATAGGTTCTTAGTCTATTTCTGTAGACCATATTTGACTTTTAAGATATTCTCAGCAAAATTGTCTGGTTCAATACTATAGAGGTATTTTCTATGTGCAGGTACCATTGTTTCGTAAAAGAAACTTTAAATTGCGAAAAAAAAGTGTGATTTTCGAGCCACATATTTTGAGTATATCGTGTATTTAGGAAATTGCGAATGGTGTAACACGTGTCAAAGTGGTTTGCTCTTTGTTTTGAGAGATTTAGGTCGAATTGAAAGGCATGGAAAGCCAGCTAGCATATCCAGGAAGAAAACTAATTTAATTATTTTTCTTAGATCTGAAAGGAAATAGATAGATGGCAAGTTGTATATTTAAACATGGGAGCCAATCTGAAGCGCTTTTTACTCCACCCCACCGCAAGAATTGCGGTTTCGTGCTGACCCATTCAATCGACTGCAATTTTTTGGGGATTGCCCTGGGCTATCCCGGGTACTATTGGCCCATAAGCACGTACATTACCATCAGCATCTTTAATGGCTCCCTACGTTATGTAGACGGTATTTAAATCCCGCTATATTTTCAACTTCCTTGCTCTAAAATATTTATGGTATAACCAATGAGTGACCTGCCCTAAAGATTAAACTTCGTTTTACTACTTCCTAATCAGTCGAGTGAAAAAACAAGTCTGACTATGGGGTGGAAGATAGGTAGTTGTATTACTCTATTCTTACAGATTTAATTTTCATTTCACTTTTTTTTGCTATATGTCTCTAGTAAAACTCATTTCCTTTATTTATGGCACGATTTAGCATAATGCGAATATCAGGATTAGTAAAATGCGAATGTATTTTGAAAGGAAGCTAATCTTTTTTTAGAAATTATGATATACTGTAAGATGTTGATAAGATAACGACGATAAGTGCGATTCTTTAGCTTTATAATAAGTAGTTTCAGACATTTAATGAGTGGCTTTACCCCCGCATAATGTTGCATTGTTGCATAACTAATGTTGGTATAGTAGAACATATTGCCATCATATATATTCTTATGCATAACAATGTGAATTTGTTTCTTTTTGCTGAGCAATATATTCTTTCTGATTAACTTTGCGAGTAAATTTAACTGGTATTACAAATTACAAGTATAAAGAGGTAATACAAGCTAGGGGAAAGTTCCTTATTGTCTATTACAGATTACAAGTATTATAAGGTATTACAGGGAAACTGGTATTATAAACCTCTTTAAATATTTTTGATGACAGTCGTTGGATTTGGAGTTATTAAGGAATTTTTGAATAGTTTACCTTTTTTTAAAGAATGGCTGTCAATTTCTATTTTGCATTTTACCAAGATAATATACAGTAATTGCATATAGCCAATTTACGTTGGAACTTAAAATTGACTTTCTGTACTTTAATGATGCAAGTTAAGATGACATATAAGCTCTTTACACAAATTAGTTTTATACGTTTTATTGATATAATGTAGTTTTTCCAAAAATAACTTATATTTGTGACCACACAAATCGACAATTGTATACCCAATCAAGATATCTTTGAAATTGCCATTGGTTACTCATCTAAGATTCCCATTTGCTGAAATGAATGGAACGTGGACATCAACACTTAAACATCATTAAACAGCGTTATCACTCAAGCTTCGGAGTAGATCATGTCAATATGAAAAGCCTATTGACCTCGCTAATACCGTCGGAATGAAAATTTGAAATTTGCATAAAAGTTTGTTTAGCTGAAAATTTCCTGCTGCTTACAGGCATCATTTGTTTGTTAATATGATATTTACGTGACCAAGATATCGTCTGCACGATCTATAACCTGTTTTTCTAAAAAAAAACATTTTTTCTGAATTATTTTCATTTTTTCCTTAGCCTAATACAGGCCTAATTAAACGAATTTAAATTAGGCCCAGCTGTCTTGTCTTTTGAGAGTTTTTCTGATTTTTTTATGGATCTACTGAATGAGAAAATGCAGGAACGTATGAAAGAACTGCTCAGCACGCGACTCGCATATTGAACACAGTCTTGATAGTCTCATATCAAAAGTGACATATAACGAGAAAGTTCACCAACACTGCACATTAGCGCTGAGGATTCAGGTCAATCTGAAGATAAAATATGTACTGTATATACTTTCTATATAGTTTGCAAAATAATGTTCAAACCATGCAGAAGAAAACTGGACTTTTTTTCAAAATGTGTAGCACTGGTTGACCATCTTGCCGACTGTGCATTCTGTACGCTTCAGTTGATGGTAATTAATGATACTGGAAATGACTGGTTTTCAGGCAATAAAGAATATAAAGGAAAGTATTGAATTCAGATACACGTGAAAAGATGAAACGTAATGTACATACTACGTTTGACAGCACAGTTCGACAATACAGCGTCTGATTGATAATAAAGAAATTGCCACTTTTCTCATAAAAATGAAAGTTTTATCAACTTTCAGATAATTGGTTGGATAATTTGCAGCACGATTTTGGGTTACGTTTTTTTTATAAAAAAAACCACGAAAATGTCGTGATGTTATTTGCATGAGCACCCTATAAACTAATAAGTACTGTCGACACACATGTGTTCCACATTTTAACATAGAAATAAAGATGGCTAACGCGCGTTGATTAATTCGTTAGTCCTTAATATTAATGATAGTTAATTTTGTTTTCATGCCTTTCTTTTGCCGCACAAGTAGTTAACATCGTCTGTTTATCTGCGCCAAAAAATGCTTCTTTTATAATTATACTAATTTTTGGGACCTTAACATTGTTCACGCTATAGATACTGTAGATCGTTGATGCACAGTGCACTAACAATAATGGGGGGGAAACAGAACGAAACAATAGTATTTGAAGCATTAACCAGTCACGAATCTCGCAAAAAAACATGTAGCTCTGGCCTTATTTTTAAGAGCGAAACATCAGATATGGAAATGACAGTTTTGTTTTCTGTCAAAGGGAAAACATAAATAAACGACAAAAAGTAAGCCAAAAACAAAGGTCGTCAGATTATCTTTGAATGATTTGCGTGTCACCTTAAATCGTGTGAATGGCAAGTCCACTAAATTCTTGGCTTATCCTTGGCTAGCAAGCTCGACTGAAATAAATGGGTTATTTTGAAAATAACAGTTATTACCATTTGGCGATCCCATAAACCATTAGATAAGAAAACAAGTCGTGAGAAGCAGACGTGGATTGATAACAGACCATGCACGAATTTTGCGTAATCATAGGTAGCGTTCGCATTGTGTTTACAATATTTATTAGACCTACCTGCATTTCGTTTCATCCCTTTATTATTCAAATTTTCATAATATCAATTGCAAATATAATAAAAGGTCGCCTTAACAGACGTTGTTATGAAATTGGTATGGTCTGAATTTGTAGAACCAATAAGTGAAATGATAACAACTAAATAGAATTCATAATTTTCCTCGAAGTATAACGGATTATACTAGCTGCCTAGTATATTTTCCTTGTATTCTACAGAATATTAAAAAGATTTACCAAGTCAGTTAGCGAGGCTAGTTCCTCGACACTGTTTACGTCTCTCTCTCTCTCTACTAGCTGGCTTTTCTATAATACAGTACATGGACATAATGTACAATGTATACGGCATTAGCATGATTTTTGTCAAGTTCAATCCTTCACGTGTTCATTTAAAAAGCAGCGAAAGTAGGTAATGGTGAGCAGCAAATAATTAAAAAAAAAGATTACAAAGTGAAACCATATTTGCCTGATATTTATTTGTAAATAAACTCATTGATGATATACAGTATGATGCGAAATAGAATCTAATCTTACCCGTGATTAAAATGCTAATAGTTGTGAGTATGTATACAAAATGAAAGTACGAAATTAAGCATTTCATTATAGTTATTGTCTTGTTTTCATTCGTATTTGACTGTTTCTCGTCCTTACAAAAGCAGACTTGTGACATTCGAGCCGTGTAAAAATGTCTAGGGAGAAATGATGCCCATCATTTGATGTAAATACGTTCTAAATGGTTAACTGCCCCAAAAATTTGAAGTAGGCTACGAGCTTAAAATATGCGTATTTACTTGAAATGAAGCAACTGCATTTTCGTATTTATTCACGGGTCGTATAGCACAAATCAGTTATTATTTCATTCAAAATTATATACTGTACATAAATAACATTTCTTAACTTTTTTTTTAAAAAAAACAACCATCCATAGATATACACTTTATTTAACAACTTTTGTTTACGCCAAGGTTTTTTCCTAGGAATTTTTATTTCACATAGGCTGGCAAAATTATGTTCAAAAATTTTAAATAATTTTGAATTTTCTGATTCTATAACCATAGTCAGAGTAGAATTTTGCAACGAATTTTAAAAGCGAGTTCCTTAGAGTGGCTGATCAACAATCCACAATTATAGCGCGTACAAACATAATTAAGTTTCTGGATATATTGCACTATAACTCCAGAAGGATATTCAGTAGTCATATGCAATAGAGGAAAACGGACAACTTGTGTGTCATTCTTCACAGTTATCAAAGCACATGAAATTTTCATTTACAGTTTAGTTGCGCTCGTCATGCAAGGAGGGTGGTAAACAACTGGCCCGCGAGCTAATTTATGCGTGCATTTCTCCTAATTTCCACCTCTAAATTATTCAAAAAAGATAAGAGGGGTCGACGCGTGTGTACGCAATCCGTCTAGGCCTTTACAGTCTTGTATAGGAAGTGGGTATGCGTGAATTGATTTGAAATGAATTCTCATCAGTGTAGAAAGTTAGAACAATGATTTAAGACAACTTAGGAAACCACCTCGGGAGTTTCAGGATTTTTTTATCTAACCTCAAGCACCATTAGAGTGTACCTGTTAAAGGAAAGAGACCTGAAATTCTGAATTCCTTAATACAACTGTTCACAACCAGTTATTTAGACTTAACCCATATGAAATCGACATTTTTTCCTGTTATCTCTGCATTGGGGAAGAGGATGGTGATCTTTGCTGTGGGTCAGTAGGTTCCCACCTTGATTTTGAGGTCGTTCGCATGCATGGCTCGTCCGTCGATAGAGAAGGAAGTCCGCCCAGTATTTTACCAGACGTAAAGTATATACTTGAAGGTCGTTTATTAGCCAAAACACTGAACGTAATTGATGGAAGTTTCGTGAAAGTTTTTTAATTTGAGTTCATCTAAAATTGAAAATGTCCCATGTAACGCTTGTACGTTATGTACCCATGCATTTATATTGCAAGCCATGCAGATTTTTTTTTAAAAAAAAGAATGAAATAAAAATGTCACTTGCAACGATGCATGTATAACGAAACACGAATTCTGAGAGTTCATTTGCAAACTATGATCATTACAATTCATAGCAGCATATAAGATGTCGACCACGTTATTTTTACGTCAAACAATTTAGCAATGCGCTGTATATGAAATATACGTGTATTTGCAGCTGTCAGCTTTTAGTGTGTATAGATTTTAGCTGTTTAAAATTTTGAACTAATTGCGGGAAGTGATTTCTTAAAGATAAATACAACTGCCTTTGCATGTTTTGCCTCTAAGCCCTATTTACTAAAATTTATTATTGCAGTTTTCTTAAAGCCTTGAGCAAACAAGAAACATTCTAATTAAGCCACTGGCTTAAGCCTTTTTTTAAGTCGAAATTATCATATTCCAAAGATATACACGTAATGATAAAAAATATAATACATTCTATCGTTTTAAAAAGAGTTATGGCTTCCAGACTTAATTTGCACATCGAAGTTGTACTCCTCTATTAATTTGTTTCATTTTTTTAAATTTAAAAATTCGTCCTGAAAAAATGCCAAGATTTGTATTTTAATCGGTTTTTGCGTTATTGTTTTCAAATTGACAGAGTCAATTACAATTTTCAATTGCAGGCTAAGTCAATTTTAGTAGCCAGACATTCGTTTATGATTTAATGTCAATATGCATTGCAATTAAACCTTGGTGTTTTCGTTTGTCTCTGTGTCTGTCTCCGGCACCATGTAATGGCTTTCTGTGTCGGCCTTTGTGGCGGACAGGGGATGTCCTGTTCCCGCATTGGCGTTTTTTGACCTTAGTTGCCCGTGCACCCAAAAACGTCAATCCAAAAAAACAATTTAAACGATTTAAACCTTTAAATCTAAGGTTGTCGCGTATGCACTATACATACAGTGTATACTGTGCCTACTGTTAAACGCATCATTATAAATTGTACATAATGTAAAACCCATTGGAAACTACTGTATATTGGAAGCGCATTGATAAATGCGCAAGTAAAATCTTTTCTTTTCAATAAAAGAATGCTATGTGTTAAGCATTCAAAATTAGCGCACATTAATTGTTGTTTTGGGTTAACGCCATGGTCTGAAATCTGTTTACATGCTGTAATCCAGTATACACTATTGCATACACTCTCAATACGCAAACTGGGTTGTGCAAATCACTGAGGGCATGTACTGAATATACCTGAACAGTTAAAAATAAGATGCATGGAATTTATATGTATGCATTTGAATCTCAGTCATCGTGCATTCTGCTAAGTCACGTAAAGTCAAAATCTCGCATCCCCGCAGTTTTGAAGTCTGAATTCACGTACCATCCCTGTCGCGTTTATATAAAATAGTTGGTAATCAGTCTAATTCAATTGCTCCGTTGTTTATGTTTATGTCCTGGTCAGACATGTGCGTTGTATTTGGTATTCTCCTCAAATCCTCGGAGATGAATGTGCAAACGTGCTTCTAAAGCATCCCGACGAAGAGGACCCCCACGCATAAATATTTAAATTTACCACATTACAGTTGTCGTCATCGTACGTTTTCCAAAGATCTGATGACTGCGTGACCTCTCGACTGTCAGCCACGGGGCGCAAAGGTCAGACGCAGCTGTTGTTGCAACTGTGTCTCGGGTGGTTCTGATGCCATTTCAATTTCACAATCCTTATCACAGGTATACTGCTGAAAAAACAAACAGTTTAGGATCGTGACTGCGTGCGACCTTCGTAGTTATCTTAATAGGTTAAGGGAGACGTTAACACACGCGAAGAAAATACAAACTGGACGTTTTATAAGTTTTTATCAATTTTAATGTTAAGTTCATTAACAAATTCGATTTTACCACATTAATACCCAACCGTAAAAGCCGGGTATAAAAAATCTGTCTGGCAGGTTATCGACACCAAACCTGTTTTATGAAACAGGTTGCCTCTTATTTTGTAATTAAATATCATTAAAGGCGCATCGCCAAATTGCCCATCAGTTCAGTTGTGTGGCTTAGGATCGCATTGTAAAATCGCACGAGTCATCACCCAATTCGTCCAATGTGTTTCTTTTTTTTTTCTACAAGTGGCATCATGATCAGATATGGGGGATCCCTTATCGGCATCGGGTTAGCGAATTTTTTATCAATTTACTAAGTTTAATGGAAATTGTTGTAGGCCTATATTCATGTTGTGGGAGAATAATTTCAAAGAAAATTATCTGAGACGGATCTGGTATAATACAGGTATTTCAGTTATGAAAGATGTTTACATTTCAGAAAATACCATGCAAAGATGAAGTTAGCAAAATTTATAAGTTTATCATTTACATGTATTTTCGAATATTCATGCTCGAGTCATAATTTACAAAATTATTAAGATGTACCAAAAAGATTAAAAGTAAAATAAAGTTTGATAAGTTTCAAAACTTACAGTACGAATTTGATACAGCTGAAAAACAATATGTGGTGTACTCATTTATGTGCCGATTTTTACATTACAGTAAATATCAGTGCATTTTTTTTTATACAAGAATCTGAACATAAATGAGAATACCCTACACATTAACGTTTTTCATGCACTAATTTGAGATTAATATACTTGCATATACGCATTTGCAACAATTCTTTGCCTAAACATAGTTCTAAGTAAACATGTTTCTTCGGAAAAGATACACGTAAATTGCGCTATAAATGTTTTTTTTCTGTCTAGAATGGTAAATCTATAATAATTTCTTTAGATGGACGCAATATACACATATTTTGCGTGTGCATGGTACATGTATAACCGGTTCAAAAGTCATATGGTAATTGCGCAAACATTTATCAAACGTCATCTCCGTAGACCACTTTATTATCTAGTTTCTTCCTAAATGATGCTGTTATTGACCGTCTTATCTAGTTATTAAGATAAATGTATCAGATTTTAAAACCTTCGATGTAAATATTTAGTTCTTGTTGATGAACTACTGGTATTAACTCTGTTGTGAAAAATTGCAGGACATGTCCATGCGTTTTTTCAATTTTTGTGGTCAGCCTGGATTATCTGTCAAGTGCCATTTGGCAGTTTATTTTCCATGCTTACGTACGGCATGCAAAATTATAAAGTAGCCTAATGTGGAAATTTCATCCAGTTACTGCAGTACCTCTTTTATATGAACCTCTATTATATGAACTCATCAGCACGTTGCTCCTGCCGACCACAACGTGCGTTTTTTGGCTGGTGCAGGCCTCAACCTTAGGAAAATTAATTAAATACATGTACATGTAAGTTCCTCGTTTGAGGCCTGCTCGTAGCAGCCAAAGGCGCACTGGTGCCACTGAGAGCACCCTTAAAATTTTTATTTTGTTCCTTGTTTTAGATGTTTTCTACCGACTTCAAAGCGGAATCGGGCAGTGTTGTCAAACCTGCCCAATAAAAGTGATACACATGTACATGTAATGCGATAAAATAACTTTAAATACTTAATTGACTTGTTTCCTATTTTTTTTAAATTGGTTTTCTATTGGTTGGAATTTAAACCTCCATTATCTAAACTTATCGATTATATGAACCACCTCTGGTTCCAATTAGCTCATATAAAAGAGGTTCTACTGTATTTAAAAGTATAACGCCATTTAAATGACGTCATGAGCCACGCAATTCTTTTAGCTGCCCCAATCTGGAAGTGAGTTTGCAAAATTTCAACAAAGAATTTACAAAATTTATTCCGCAACACACCTCCATCCTTTGCACCCAAATGAAATTGTACGAAATACTAGTACAATAAGAAAACGATGGAATGACTGACGTTTGTAGATTCGAGATTCGCAAGACATCATAGGATATGTAACCCACTAACCTTTCATTTTGCTACAAATTGATCGTCATCCGAAGCGAAGGTTGTTCATTTTTTAAGAAATAGTCTTATTGACCTAAACCTCGTATCTTCAATGTACTTAACACGCAGCTCAGTATATAACCGTATCTAGCTCAATTTTGATCCAATCTTAGCCGCGCAACTGAATTGTGGATGAATATCTTTTGTTAATTCCGAGTCAAAATAGGACAATTCTGAATCGGTATATTTTGTTTTGTTGTAGTATAATTTTTATTTATGCGCCACTACTGTTTTCAAGTTTCGTGCCATGGAGTCGATTCACATCTAGTGAAATGAATGACGATAGCTTTGTGTAGATTTGTGTCAGAACCGAACTTACGGGCAGGCAACTCTATATACCTTTGTCAAACAGTATATATAATTATATAATACGGTAGATAATGTATTTACGGGTTGCGGAGTCAATATATCATAATAAAGTAGCCATCGAGGTGACATATCTTACGTGTTTACCGCATTTCTCTCGGCTATTTTACGAAGAAGGCTTTAGCCTACAGAGGAAAACCTCTGTTTTTGTGGCATGCTATTAATTGAATAATGAAGTGGGATGATACGTGAGGAAAAACAATGTTAGGAGTTTAAGGTGCAAAGAAAATGTCCGTTTTCCTGCCCATTATCTGGCGTAATTTCTGCAGGATGCTTCAGCGTACGTCCCAGGCCAGCGCTTCTTAAAACAACTATAGCAAAACAGGAATTTCATTTATGAATATGTTTATGCAAATGAACGCATCCCTCGAAGTTCAATAACCTTGTGTGCAGTCTGGTTTGATGCTAAACACTGCAACCTGTTTGGCTGTTTATTTAGTTTTTCGCATTTTGTGCGCAGACCCACATCGCTGAGAGTTCAGTTGTGCATTGTTAGCACGAATAGAAATTTTATGTCGCTAGAATTAGTGAAATGATGAAACGGGCATGGTTCGTGTATGCGATGGTAGTATGACCCCGATGGATATGGAACATATTAAATACATGTACAATTTTGATATGTTATTACTGTAGATGTCGATGTATATGTACTGTATTTGTACATGAAATGTCGATATCTGATAGTATACATTTCCATAATTTGTGATACAACGAGTGATAATGACGAGACTAATTTAAACGTGTTCTATGTCATATTTCTTCTCAAATTGTCGGTAATGATATTTGATAAAATATTTGTATTGATTACTCCATTGCGCCATTAAATCAAGGGTTCGTTTCGTCACATTAAGCTTAATTTCTCACATGTTCGTAACACTGATCACGAATTGTTAATTTTAAAGACATGAAGACACGCCAACATTGACTGATATCAATTAATATACAGTATATGTTGTAATTAAACGTTCATAGTCATTCATTCAACTTCTGTTCGAATGCTTGATCTGCTCCGTATATTCCAGTTTTAAATATGCTACCTAATTTCAGATGCAATTCCCATTCATCTGTTGAAGTACTGCTTCTGTTGTTTATCTTAAAATGACGTTGCAAAATCTTGGTTTAAATTAATGTGTATGGAAGCCATGATTTTCTTCTTGAACGAGGTCCATGGGAGTTCGGATTACTATGGCGTTGCCTTGTTTCTTTTGGCTTCTTATTTTTGAATAAGCATTACAACTGCATTGACCTTGCTGACCCTTTAGGTACATTGAAAGCCTAATTTATATGCCATTGACTTGCCTTCACAAAAAGCTTTAAAACACATATTAGATGGCAAACCTAAAGATTTTGTTGTATATAATCAGACTTGATAACTTCTATTAAACAATTCTATCTTAACTGATTTTATCGTAGTAAGATTGCTATCTTACATCCACACTTGAAAAGTTACTAAGGCTAAACCTTCATAAAATCTGATGACCTAAAATAGTCATCTTTAGGCTAAACACCCACTGTGTTTTACCGGCTGATCTTTTATAACCGTCTTACAAGATCAATAAAACAGCACGTTATCGTTCCGCAAGTAAACTTCTTAATTGCCTCGAACATTCCAAGACGATGCTAGCTATCACAGTATGACGCTCCCATACAATGTACTGGATCAATGTTGATTGGACAAGTTTAACTGACAAGTATGAGTTCGTATGCATGAATATGAACGAATTTAAAATCTCACTAAAATCCCCGAAATGACCATTAACCGACATTAAATTTATGTACAGTATATCTATGAACTTTTAAGACTCTTTTATATGAATTCTACATGTAAGCCGATCTCCCTCATGCTCTGAGATGCATCATTAGTTATGTACAGTGAAAGCCGCTTAATTCGATCACCTTGGTTCCAGCGATTTTGACCGAAATAAGCGTCTGACCTTAATACACGATGGACGTCAAAAAAACACGCCAAACACCATACCAAAATAATTTGTTCTATATATATGTGCATGTACTTGCATATACACATATTTAAAGTTATATTTATATAAGAAAAGTTGTAAGTTGTGTTTGATGTTATTTGCTGCAACAGCTGAAATTTAATTTTCTAAAATAGACAGAAAATCCAAATCAAAACAGCTGCTGATGCATTAGATGCTTAGATGCATGGCTGTGCGTTGACCAAACGTGTCCTTACTTTATGTAAGCTGCTCGTAAAATATTATCGACATATGCGTTGAGTGACCAGATTAAGCACCTTTTTGTTTCAAAAAGAACCACATTGGAAAAAATCCGTTCTGAAGGTTGTGATCGAATTAAGAGGTTCTCACTCTAACAGTAATACACAGATGTACATGTATGGGTTGCAAAAGTACTTCACATCTTCGAGTGATTGTGATGGAAATTAACACAAACCCTAATTTCCATTGCATGGTCAAAAAAATTGGTGTTTTGTAAACATACCCCGATTGGAATAATTATACAGGACCGTATATGGAACCATGTATAGTTAGTTATACGAGCATTGATTCGAGCAATGATACGGTCATGTGCAGTATACACATACAGTTCGTGTACAGTGGTGTGTCCGTTCAGTTTCTGGCTATTTTAAAAATATACAAAACAACTGTATCTGAATAAATAACGGCTTTTTATTTCTGCTTTAGTGGATTGCAAAGTATATTTTTCCTAATTTTACTCATCCGCGAAATTTATTCTCTATTTTCGCCGGTTAATCGCAGATGTAAAAAGGTTGAGAATAACCACTGCCAAAAAGCACACTTTTCCACACACGACACTTTTACACCCGGGACGGATTTCTTAAGGTGGGTACACACTTTAGTACTTAGTAGACGTAACTAGAAACTCCTAATTCGAAAAGTCGGTTAACGCACGGTACGGAAACTTGCATTTTAGTCTCGGAAAGCAAGTTTCATTTTGTTTCCTTGGTGCGTGCCCGCCTTTAGATGACGTTCATTAATACCGGTACATGCATGGGAGGTTGACTTTATTGATGACAGTGAACAAGACAATGCAAAATATGGAATATAAACCATGTGGAAAGTTACAAGACCCATAAAAAGAACGCTTACACATTTCATTTATTCAAACTATAAATCGTATAGTAAAATATAAACATAACCATAAATCAATCACATCCACAGGCTTCCATTTTTCCACCAAATTAAACGGTGGTTTGAAGTTAGGAGTGACCCAGAATAAAGCAATGTTATACGTGTTGTGTTATTTACTCAGGTGCGTCCGTCCCTTTCAAATGACCATCCTAAGGTCAACCGCTAAATAACTTCGACATTTTGGTGGGTGCTAGCTAGCATACTGTGGTGCTACAGTGCTAGACGTGTTTGTTGGTTCAGTTCTCTTGAGTGTGTAGCTGCCAAAATGCATCGCGCAGTGGCGTACAGCCTGCAGGTATGACTGTTGTCTCACAAGTAAGGAATCTAATAATTGTCTAAATAAAACAATGGTCAGTTGTATTTGGGCAACGACTTGGAACAGAAAATTCCAAATGAGATGTTCTCCTGACAATAACTTAAGGCTGGTCATGTTTTTAACCTTCAGACATAAATGTAAATTATTATGAAACAGAAAAGTCACTAATTTTTCATAAACTAAAAAGCAGGAAGAAAAGCGTAATATGAGCCCATTAATGCACAATTACATAAAACATGCGGAATCTGACAACGTTTACACCTGTATTTGCGTGACTTTATTTTGTATGAAGTTCAAGTCTACACGCCTTAAAATGAATTTTCTTTAGACCTTTCCTTTTATTTACACGTACAATATATTGCATGCGCAATTAACTCAGGCCGATGTAATTACGACATTTATGCCTAAACATTGAATTTACTTGGAAATATTTATTATCAACGCATGCAATCCCATGCTTGCTTTTCCGATACTTTTCTTATATAGCGCGAGCGAATTCATACAAAATTAATATGATGTCATTTGTTATTATTTAAATTATTCAAAGAAATAAGATGGTTTCTAAACTGGGTCAGACAGTTTTATTGGTTTTCAGTACCGTAATTTATTAATATTTACCACAATATTGCATTATAAATTAATTTCACAAAACCAAAGTGCTCTCGTATATGAAGGGTATATTTTATCAACAGAAAGCGAAATGAGGATATGGAAGTCAGGTTTTATGTTTTCCTGTAGTGTTCTTTATTTATTAACATAATTTTTTAATGCAGTCATTTACTTGCCCCACATATATGCATGGCGTTATAAGTACACTTTCCCTTTAGCATATTAGTTTTTAATTTTAGCGGCTGTAAAGCAAACGAGACTGTCGCATAACATCAGAGTCACGTCATAGTTGTCCAGCACATCGAATTGTAATATGCAGAAAAACAATATAAATACATGCATATACATGTAATTATAAGGTTGTATTATTAACTGCTCACTTGCGGACTTGGTTTATAATGTTGGTTGCCATGAGACGCTAAATTTGCTATGTTGCCGCGTACTTTAGCTGCAAAAAAGTGATAAAATTGAAACTTTTAATATATTTTAAGCTACTAATTAAGGTCGTTAACATTTTTTACATTTTGTCTAAAGTTTAAGAGGAGCCATTTGCTATCGGGCAAGGTGACACCCTACCCAGACCGTCACTGCTGGTGGAATGCTTTGCAATTCATGAAATTCAATTGTTTGAGGATATAGTGTTTTCCAGAATTCACGAATTTTGATTTCTCCGTAAATTTAATGTTATACGCATGTTAACAACTAATGCTATGCGTGTGGTGGTTTCTTTTCCTATTGAAAAGTGTGGTTACGATGAGTGAAAATTGAGTTTTCTGCGGTTGAAATTTAAGTTTTCGATATATTTTTATATCTTAAATCTAGTTAATCTTTTTTCAAGTTGTTTAGTTTTTTGGGGGGGCGAGGGGAAGGGGGGTGGGAGCAATTCATAAACGTGGGTGTGCGTAGCTAAGGGGCTGATTAATAAAGCGGCACCAATTTATGAAAGGTAAATCTCTCAAAAATAATTTATAAATATCTCTATTATTAATTTCTAACGATGGTTAGCGTTTACATCCTTACGCATGGGACCGTTGATACACTAGATCTCACATTGTACTAAAAAAAACAACAGAAAAATGAATCGAAATTAAATTTATTGTTTAATTGTTCGAATAATCTTCACTCCACCGCTAATAATTACTAATAATTGTTCACGTTCTGCAATAACCTTTCTTGGCATTAATCACCGTGGACCAAATTTAAATATTTGTGTTGTGTTTATTCATTACACGTTTTTCTCATTTCCATAAAAGTTAATTATTACCATGAAAGCGGCGTTATTTTACCACTCACATAACGTCTTTCATGCTCTAATTGCGGATACATATTCCGCTAATGACGAATCCATATGTTTTTATACGCTTTGTGGTTTCTTTCATTTTGTTTTCGTGAAAATATTTTTGCATTGCATAGATAAATTTCGCACCTAAAACAATCATATTTGACACCAGGGCACACAAATATATGGGAACAACTTGTGCATGTACATTTGTATTTATCAGCCCCTGTATCCCTTCTGATTCTGAAATTTTCTAAAGAAGGTTTTATGAACACAATAAAAAATTGTTTCCCAATTACAGTTAACACTTTTTAGAATTAATTTAAGCTCTCGAAGAAAATCGAGTTCATGGGGGTCATCCATAAATTGCATCATTAAAAATTTTGAAATATCTTTTTAATCATCTTCCTAGCTGACTGAAGACTGCGAAACATTGAATTATAACATACACTTATAAATTATACTTTCTAAAATGGTGATTTTGGAAAATGTCGACCAATCCATGAATGTTTGCCTATGCCCAGAATAAAATGTACTGTATACTGGATAAATTATCTACTGAATGAACATGCATTGTATTAAACCGTACCCATAATTGTGCAAAAACATTTGGTATTTATAATTTCGCATTTGCATAAATTAAATATTGCATTATTTTTCGTCCTTTAAATTTGAACCAATTTTTACCATGCGACTGTAGTTTTAAATTTTTATTTTTTGCAAATATCCAAAAGTTTAATCACTTCCTGCAATCCCTAGTGATAAACCGAATGCTAATTTTAATTTCAAGTTTTGTTACGATGCACGTTAACATTCTCCTACTAAAAGTTGTTTTAAAAAATAAATAAATAATAGGATGCCTACTACAATTACTCGTTTTTGGTTGTACAAAAATAAAAAGGATGATTTAAAGCGGAATTTCACTTTTCATGCGTACTTGCACATTCCGACACGCTCGTCTTCAGAATTAGACAAATTATTTATATAAATAGATACTTTTATGCATGCACAATGTTTTCGACAGTTTGATGGCATCTTCCTGCTCTGAACTTTATTAAAAAATTTAGACATACATGCACACTATAGTGTATATAGTGGACAAGCAATAATATTAAAAAATAGCCATTCGTCATTCAAATTGAACTCTGGAATATTAAGTTTAATACATGAAAGTAAAACCATTAACATTTTTAATGTGTTGCCAATATAATATGCTTATAGATCAAGTTAGTTTACTGATTAATTAGATTGCCTTTGCATAAAAATAAAAGCAAATGAACACACGTCTGTGTTTGTTTTCATATACATGTACATCGTGACATATCTGTTAATTTCATTTAATGATCGAGTTAGAAAGAAAGAAGTGTTTTAGCTTCCTGTTACAATAGTTTGATAAAAAATTAGATTAACTGAGTAAATTAATGACGCCAATACATGTATTTTGATGTTATTAGTTTTTTTCAAAAACATTTAAAGAGGATATGAAACCATTTCGATTAAGTATCCAGGATATGACATCAAGAAATGAAATTGCTTTCACACGTTATCCCTTTCTTCGAAAATATAAAATTGTAACATTCTATAGAACATACATTATATATTAATTTATTAATTTCTCTAATGTAGAAATAAAAATTTACACTATAATGAATATTCTGTATTTCTGATATAATTGAAATGTTCAAAAATAAATTCAGTCTTAAGAGTAAATATGTAACACGTACATTACAATCATGTCATTAAGTTAAATTTTTTTACCATTTTTAAACTGACCGTGACTTTTTATTTTATTGTTATCGTAATTTTTATAACGATGTTTAAATTCGAATTAGCTATAACATTTTAAAACATTTTCATCCACGCAATTTTAGGAAATAATTGAAAAACATATTGTGTAGAAACGTGGTCATAAAAGCGCCATTTTGCTGCGGGTGATCTTGATACTTTCTGATAAAAGTCAATTTCGCAATCGCACTTTTTGGACACCTCGTGATCAAAACTTGTCAAACGTTGCGTGCAGACGGTTCGTTTTTGGTTTTATTTCTAATGTTGTTTTCTTAAAGCCCTGTACGACAAACGGTTTGTCAATTGGTTTGTGAAAAACAAATGCAAAAAACAATTCCAAACAAACGAATTTAACAAAAAAAACGCTCTGGAACAAACCGTTTGTCCTTCTTGTGGCGCTGTCAGCATGCATATTTTCCTAAACAGAAGTTAATATTCCACAAATACATGATTAAGCAGACGATATCCTGAAAATCGTCTGCTTAGCAGATACGTTTGTTGAAAATGGTTTGCCATATAGTGTGAACACTCCGTTTTGTTTGCAGTTTGTCGTAGTGTGTACGGAGCTTAATAGTAACAAATGCTAAAATGCTTATTACAATTAATGGACCTTATGCAGAGTTACGTATGGGGTGCATCACGACATCGTTGCTTCGAATCAATAACTAATGGCGAATTCGACTCACCCAAAAAGTGTACACCCAAGTGCTCCAGGTGTATATGCTACAAGGTGAGGCATAAGTCTGTTAAATCGGCACTATTGCAGGCAGCAGGCGCAAGAAGACTTTACAGACTTATGCCTCACCTTGTAGCTACACCCGGTGTACATTTTTTGAGTGAGTCGAATTCGCCATAAGAACGTGCCTCGTTCGGCACTGCCTCCGGGTAACTTTCACGAATGGAATTAATGAAATGTCACGTGGCACAGGCATGCTGACCACATATGCAAATATACTGTAGAATACGGACCTTATTTCGTTGGGAAAGTCGATAGATGTCGTACCCTGTACTTTTTTATTCTGGTGCAATTCAATGGCATTACATTCGAAATACATTTTTCAAAGGTTAATTACATTTTTAATAATATGAATAAATACATATTTAGGTGAAAGAACGACGGCATAACTATTGTTTCCGTTGTGTTTAAATGGCTTTCTGAAGGAATAACTAGTCCGCGTAATGGTGGTCGAAAAAAACACGGCAATACATTATTATACTAAATCATTACTAAAAAAAGATTTCAAAATAAAAAATAGAAATAAGGCATAGTATCGCCACTATCACATCTTAATGAAACTTTTATCTCGATTACATGACATTTTCCAGCACTGCCCACTATTTCCCTCAATTAATCCTTGTACTGTATTTATTTGCAAACAGTCACTCGCCATGCAGTTCCATTTGCCCTAGTCCATTTCTTTTTTGTTAGCAGTCATACTTGAAATGCTCCTTTACTTTTGGGTCTGCCCTAGTTTTGCCCTATAGTATTGATTTTCTCTTTATCGAATAGCTAAAAAATGTGTGTCGACGCAAGTGAAAATGATCACCCTTTACCTTTTGATGAGTATATGGGACTAACGGCGCTCCATTTTGTTCCTAACGTAGGTTGCAAGTGCAACGTCCGATAAACACTTCCATGCCATAATGATGGACAAAAAAAAAGAAACATTCAGATTTGAATAAAAAGTATAAGTTGAAATCCGTGACTGGTATTTCTATATGGAATACACTGGTTTAAAAGCCATTACAAAACACAAGTACTTCTCAAGTACTGTGTGCATTTAATTGTATGAAGTCGAATGATGGTTATTTTCTCTAAGCCTGCCGATCATATTTAGATTTTTGAATAGTTTAAGTTTGTTTTCTTAATTTAAACGTTAGCAAAGAGAGGTGAAAGTACATGTATTTAAGCCAGTATTATGACTTTAGTAAATGCTATCTTATGCATAATCTGGTATTAGAAACAAACGAAAAAGTGCGAATTGATTTATCCTTTTTTTAAAGTTTCCTTAAAGATTTTATGTCAAAGGTAAAGTTCTTTTATTTAAAATTGTAAGAAAAATTAAGAAAAACTCTTCAAGGAAACCGTAAACGTATATTATGGATTATAGTGACCTTGCAAATTATTTTTGTCGATAAACAACACCGTTTACTTCTCGATGCTAGTTATCATACTTGGCATTATTTAGTTTTTTAATTCTGAATATATACTGTATATACATGTATATATGGGAAACTCCTGCACTTAAATAGGCTATGCTTTAATATAACATACACGGTATAAATCAATTTTTATACATTAACTACTATATTTTCGGATACATGTATACTTTTAATCGAATATTGATAAGAAATAACTTTTGTATGTTTAGCAACACATTTTTTACCAGCGTGTTCTTATAAAAACCGAGACTCCGAATTTAAAAAACTCGTTTTGTACGATTCTGCATAATAGTACGCACCAAAACTAAGAACTAAGTATTTACAGTATTAGTAATCAAAGCCTAAGTAAAATAACTTTTTAATGTTTGCACTGTGTAAATTTGTACACTTGAATTGCCTCCACTATGCCACCCCTAGTATTGAAATTATGAAGACCATTCAGTAGGCCAGCAAGCAGTTTTATGCAAATCTCGTTTCATACAAAACACACATTGTTCAATTCCACTTTAGCCACTCCTGTCAACATAACAGTAATTCATTTCTTCGTTCCAATATAAATATGCCGTATATATCCTTACAATAGTATGGAAATTATGATTAGATTGCATATTTCCGTCTATTTAAAGAAGACTACATGGGTAGAGAACTAGTATTTCTTCCCAATTGGTTTTGTCCCGTGAATATTTGGCAAGTCATCATCAATTGACATTTTCCAAGCGAAACAAAGAACAAAAACATGCCCGTTATTCGCACTTTAGCTGTTTTAGAAACTTGAAGCGTGGGAGGAAACTCCATGCGTAAATTTAGTACATGTACGTTTAATACGTTTAACCGTTTTTGTGAATTGAAATTGTTTTACTAGTGTCTGTTAGTAATAAAGAATAAAGATAAAGATCGTACTTAGTAATTTAGTACATAAGGATCGAACAATTTCATCTGCAAGTTTAATTTCAACATGTTTTCTGATATAAATTCGAAATGAAATTTCGAATTAACGAAACTCGCAAATTTCCACAACATACAGTATAACGGTTATTAGAAATCATTTTACGAAACCAAAAAGCATTAATTAGTCAAAAATCGTACGATCAGTAATATAGATTGATTAGGTGTATGAAAATTGTGAAATAGTTATCAACTTTATCACCGTGAATACACGCAACGCATTCTACGCTCAAAAGACCTTTTTTTATGAATACAAATCTAGTTTTTTTTTTCAGAAGTTGGCACGTTTTGTAGATTGGGTGAATAAAACAATAAAAAATTAATGATTCACGTTATGTGCAGAATTTATGCAATTATATAGTGCAATTTTATGTTTTTGTATTTACATTAAATTGATTTTATTACTTTACATTTGTAACGGATGCAAAACGTGCATTTAACAAACGTGATGAAGAAATTGCAATTTTCGTACGAAAAAACCCGAAATTCCTGTCACACACCGCGAAAGAAATCATAAATACAGCCATGCGTTCAAAGAAGCAGAAAGATGCTATTGTGTATTTTTTTTTTATTTCTTGGAAAGAAAATCAGTCGCTTTGTTAAAGGTATAGTCTGAGACTCCAAAATGCTTGCTTTAAAAATGTTGTCAACACAAAAATGTGTTCCGTTTTGTTTTATGTTATAATCAATTTTGAGAATGAATTAACAACGAATGAGAATATTTAACTAGGCTTTGCTATTCTGCGAAACCAAAATTCTGGAGCAGTCAGTTGTAAAACTAACTTTTTTTGTACGAAAATCTGCTATCTGATAAAAATGGATAAAAAGTTACTGACTTTTTATTCCATCTTTACATTAAATATTCACGAAATTTCCACCGTATAGTGTTAGACGGTACAAAAGAAGTTCAACATTTCTATTGCTATTTATACACTGTGTATACTAAGTTATTTTTCCACTACATGTTCGTTGTTCATCAAGGTGCGCCTAAAGTAATTAAACAAGGTTCTCCCAGACCTGGAAAGCGTGGAAAAGTCATGGAACTTGAAAATGTTTGGAAAATTCAGGGAAGAATGGCTGATTAAAAAGTCAGGGAAATTCATCGCAGACATGGCGATCCAAAATTAATATTTCTATATATATGGTTAGCTCAGGGACCATTTTATGAGTAAAATTTGTAAATTTTTTCCCATTTTTCGAGGAAAAACTTTGCAACATTTTCCACTATTCCTAGTACAAATTGGCAAAATGTTCCACGTTTTCCGAGGACAAATTTGCAAATTTTCGACGTTATCCGAGCACAAATTTTCCACATTTTCAAACATTTTGCGAATACAAATCGTCACATTTTTTAAAAATGGTTTATGCAAAGTTTTTAAATTTCTTAAAAACATTTCTATGTTAGTTTTCGAAATTGTCATAAGAAAATTTTGAAAAATATTTTCAGTTTCGATTTGGCAAAATATGTCAATTTTGCACATTGTTATTGGTCAGGGAAATTTTTTTAAAACCTGGAAAAGTCAGGGAAATTGAAAATGAAATTTTTGGCGGAACCCTGTTAAACGATGATTTTGCAGCGATACTGAACTTATAATTATAATGTACACAGTTTTAATTAAAAGGTACCTCAAATAAATATATTAAGCTTTCGTTATTGATCATATTATCGTCATGTTTGCCCTATATAGCCAGTTTGTCAGGACCTATACATTATATCACTGATTAAATTGCGCAGCAAAATATACTCGGCCACACGTCGTATAAATTGGATACCGGATTATACATGCATGTACTAGCGTAATTTATGGTTGCAGCTTTATTTTTAACCTCAGAATATGAAAGTGATTGAGGTCAAGTGAGTATACGCTTTCATCATTCAATTTCCGCTGGGAATTTTTCTGTAAATTGACAAAGATAAATCAGTGCTTGAGTTTCAGGATGGGATATTAAAACCTTCTTATATACGTGTTTTTCCTATCTCCCTTTTCCCTCTATTATACATTGCAAAAACAGAAAATTAGAATTTACATGTACAACAAAACTGAAAGGTGAATCACCGTTATGTCTCGCACGTCAATCTCTTCCTTATATAACTAAGAAATTAGAAATTCTGCACCATACCAATGTTTAAAAAAGCGATATTTGGACGCCTTGCCACGGGGTGCGCAAAACGCTCCTCACGAATTATATAAATTTTCAAATCAGTCATTTTTCTGTTTGAAGTGCTAAGTTCGCAGTTCACATACCTACAATTTAAAATGCAGGATGCATCATCGCTGAAAACGATCAGTTTTACTACAGTACATGAGTGATAAACACACGATATCGTTTTTATACGTGATGAACCACTTGTCTTCGTACCATCAGTTTTCAAGATTTACATAATTCGGGTAACTACTGAAAGTGGATTTTACGATACGCAGCAAAGCGTTGAACCTGTTCCGGTTTTTATTGTTAAGTACATCACGAAATAAAACTGAATTTTTAATATTATTTCAAGGCTCGCTGTACACGTACTGCCTAAATGTTATCAATAACCATTGTTATTGTCAATAATATATTCATGATATAACAATGAGGAAGTTTAATAATCTAAAGGCTGCCAACTTGTGTCCATGAGACTTACTACCCAGTAAAGTTTGCGTGGTAAAATTATTTTTCATGGCAATTAATCTTGTGTGCTTTGTGGGAAAAATTTTCTACTTGTTTGAAACGTTTGAGTAAATAACATATCAATGTTTTCCTTCCTCATGCATTCGTTTAAAAAAATTTAAACGAACATAATTAAAATTATACATTTAAACATCTTACAGTGCAAAAAAATAGTGTACTTTCAAATAATTTATTTGTTCTAGACAGTAGACTTTTGTTGTCAAATGTATCCTCTGGACAAAATGAAACAAAAAATACTTTTTTAAAATATTAATATTTAAAGAATTCGCATTGTTTATATTGGAATACTAAATTTAATTTTTATTTAATGCTAACTTTAAAAGAACGAAAATTTTCTCTATGGCGCTATAGGGCTACCTTTTTGCAATATTTTTACAATATGCGAAAATTTCGAAAAACCTCTGTAGAGCAATTGAAACTTATAAGTAAAGTATAGACATTTGTCATCCCTACTTACAATCATAGTCCTCTTAAAGCAACTGTTGGCATTTAGGAAAATTTAGCAGCTTGTCCTTCGAATGTAAAAAAAATGCTTTATATGACACGAGTGATTTTTTTATTTTCCTCGTGATGACATTAGAAACTAAATGTATAATAGATTAATTATTAAGCAACTCGCGTTAATTCACGTACATAACCACCCCAGTCAAACAACCTGAATAACAACAGCGGTTCAATCAGAAAGATTTTGTTCTTTCTTTTCGGGATGTTTTTCTTGACGAGGTTTATCTGTTAGAAAAGATGGGATATATAGGTGAGTGGATCTCGGCCACGGCAAATCTCGTTCGCAACGCGAGATTACCAAGAAGGAAAAAAAACCGCGGATAAATTGGGTTACAAGTTGGTATATAAGGTAGCTCACCTGTTCATTTCATCATTCAACTCTTCGAACGAAGAGCAAACAACCTCCTAAGCGCTGTTAGCACTAATACATTGGAAAAGTAGCTGTGATATACGGGATCTTGCACATTTCAAATTTCGGTTCTTTGCTGGATCCTCAACAATGAGGGTACTACAAGTGAGTTCGGTGAGTATCCATAATGGTTTAAAAGGGAATTTGAGTGAAAGTTGAAAAGAAAAAAACTAAACTTAAACTAAAAAAAAGACAAAATAACATTGGATTCTAAACTTTTTTAATTATCCTACAAGTTTATTTTCAAATCTTAACCCTCAACTATAAATTTAATTTTTAAACTAGCTTTTATCCTAGTACCAAAAAAAATAATTTTGCTAAAACAAACTTAAAAACCGCAATTTAAAAGCAAACTGGTTTGGCAAATGCCAACTTAAATTGAATAGACCACATATCAGCACCACCTAGTGAAAATGCTTTGAAACTTGATAATACGCGAAACATTTTTTCTCTTTAACGGGCTTGAATGCTCAAACAATTATTCTGAAAAAAAAAAAAAGATTTTCAATATAATTGTTTTACTGACACGTTTCGTTTAACTGAAATAATCAAAATTGGTTAATTTCATGGTTTGCATCTATTTTCCATGACATAATTTTGAAATTCAAGGCATCACCTTCATATAAATAAAACACAATGTCAAGAGACATGTTTTTTATAGAAAAAAAAACATTGACAATGACGGATATCGTAAACCTTACATTATTTCCCTACATTATGTTCATTACTCTCACGATTAACGTTCAGAAAAAAAATGTATAAAACTATAAATGACATTGAAATTCAAGGCAATCATACTTTTTTCCATGTAATCCAAGCATGTAGTCCCAAGGGAAAAGTAATTTTAGACCGTTAACCATAATCATTGCCCAGTGGGTTGTATCTAAGATCATTGAATGATGCCAGTATTTCAAAATTTCATATGACGCAAATCAACATTGTCATCAGTGCAGTCATTCATATGTATTAAATTATTGCATGTATGGAAAGTCTGAAGCAGTTATCATATTTATTACTCTTCAATATGTCCCACCATTAAACGATGAATAACAACATTGTCCTTTTTGGACTTCAGGCACTTCTGGTGCTGTTTGTCATCCATGCAATCAACGCAACGGAAACTAAACGTGCCAGACGAAGTGGCGGAGGAGGCAGCTATGGCGGCATGTCTGGAGGTGGCGGCGGCGGTAGTGGAGGCGGTGGTGGTGGCTATGGAGGAGGAATGAGCGGAGGTGGCGGCGGATATGGTGGCAGTTCTGGCGGCGGCGGCGGCTATGGAATGAGCTCTGGAGGCGGCGGCGGCGGAGGATATGGTGGCAGCTCCGGTGGCGGTGGATATGGAGGCAGCTCTGGTGGAAGTTCTGGAGGAGGCGGAGGTTACGGAGGAAGCTCTGGAGGAGGCGGAGGTTATGGAGGAAGCTCTGGCGGAGGCGGTGGTGGATATGGCGGAAGTTCTGGCGGAGGCGGAAGCTCCGGCGGTGGATATGGTGGCAGCTCCGGCGGAGGCGGCGGTGGATATGGTGGAAGCTCCGGCGGCGGAGGCAGCTCCGGTGGTGGATATGGCGGCAGCTCCGGAGGCGGTGGCGGTTATGGCGGAAGCTCCGGAGGCGGTGGTGGCAGCTCTGGTGGATATGGCGGCAGTTCCGGAGGAGGAGGTGGCGGATATGGCGGCAGTTCCGGAGGAGGAGGTGGCGGATATGGCGGCAGCTCCGGAGGAGGAGGTGGCGGATATGGCGGTAGCTCTGGAGGCGGCGGTGGATATGGGGGAAGCTCAGGCGGTGGTGGCGGAAGCTCCGGTGGATATGGCGGTAGCTCAGGTGGAGGAGGTGGCGGATATGGCGGTAGCTCAGGCGGTGGTGGCGGCAGCTCCGGTGGATATGGTGGCAGCTCAGGAGGAGGAGGAGGTGGTGGATATGGCGGTAGTTCTGGAGGTGGCGGTGGATATGGCGGTAGCTCAGGCGGTGGTGGCGGAAGCTCTGGTGGATATGGCGGCAGCTCCGGCGGTAGCTCCGGTGGATATGGCGGCAGCTCCGGAGGAGGAGGTGGCGGATATGGCGGCAGCTCCGGAGGCGGCGGTGGATATGGCGGCAGCTCCGGCGGTAGCTCTGGTGGATATGGCGGCAGCTCCGGCGGTGGTGGTGGAAGCTCTGGTGGATATGGCGGCAGCTCCGGCGGTGGTGGCGGAAGCTCTGGTGGATATGGCGGAAGCTCTGGCGGAGGTGGCGGATATGGCGGCAGCTCCGGAGGAGGTGGCGGCGGATATGGAGGCAGCTCCGGAGGAGGTGGTGGCGGATATGGAGGCAGCTCAGGTGGAGGCGGTGGCTACGGAGGCAGCTCTGGAGGTGGTGGCGGCTATGGTGGTAGCTCTGGCGGCGGTGGAGGCGGTAAAAGCTCCGGCGGTGGTTATGGCGGTATGAGCGGTGGTGGTGGTGGTGGATACGGTGGAAGCTCAGGCGGCGGCGGCGGCAGCTATGGCGGAAGCTCAGGAGGTGGAGGGGGATATGGAGGAAGCTCAGGAGGCGGCGGCGGCTACGGTGGCATGTCCGGAGGAGGCGGCGGTAGTGGTTATGGTGGTAGCTCAGGAGGAGGTGGTGGATATGGCGGCATGTCTGGAGGCGGTGGTGGAGGCTACGGTGGTAGCTCTGGCGGCGGCGGTGGATACGGTGGTATGAGCGGCGGCGGAGGAGGCGGTGGTTATGGCGGAAGCTCCGGAGGCGGAGGTGGTAAAGCCAAAAAGTCAAAAGGCGGATATGGAAAGTAAATTGTTGAAAGTGCCATTTACCACATAATTTTATCTTCCAGGCTCTCATATTGTTCTCATTTATTAGAGGAATCTGCATCTTCCTCTGTATTTCTCAATACCTATTTGTACATGACAGCATTTGATGCGCCATTTAATTTATTAAATGTCACTGCAACGTTTGTATTTTTGTAAATAAAAAGTAGTTTTCTATGTTATTTCGTATGTCGCATTTTTATCGATGGAAGTTCTTTCAAAGTAGTGTCGTGGAAATACAAATCGATCAGTTTGATAAATAAATGTGAAAATAGTTAATTTCTGGCCATATTCTTGTTATAAAGGTTGATCAGATATTAAATATATAGTTGATTCTTAGTTGGTGTTATTCTCAATTTTTTAAGAATAACAAATTTTTATCTAACAAGTTTATATTTAATATAAACTAGTTGGGTTCCGTATTGCGCTTTGCCAAAATAGAAAGATAAGATATAATACGTGTATAACTAAGAAATGAGAGGATTCCATTGTACTCTCGTTAGTGTCCTGGTTTTATATTGTATCCTGAAATAGTAGCCCTTAACTACAGCACCCTGGCACCCCAACAGTTTGCAAATTTGCACACTAACCTTAATCAATTTTAAATTTACAACAAGTACTTAATGAAACCATTGCTTTAATAAAGTTCAAGTCGCATATGCCAGCATAAAATAATATAAATATTTGTATTAGAGAAAAATAATCCATTACAACCACGTTGAAATTTACAGTGTAATAAATGAAAATTTTGACCAATGAAACAAATTTATATGTAAAGCTTTTTTTTTACTATCATTTTGATATTAGCAACGTTTTTTTTTTTGCCCTATACATGTATCACTTACGGAGCGCAAGGTAGACCAAAAAGTAAATTTAAATGCGCGACAAGCTACAATATATTAATATTTTTAAAACAGTTTCATTCGATAAAATAATCTAATTTTTAAATACAGCACCATAAAACTAGAAAAATGCTTACTTCATTATTGTGTATTGAAATATTGTGTATTTTTTGTATTGTTGGTGTATTGTTGAGTATATACATGCGACATTATCTGACGAACCAAACATGCGACTTGTCATAGTGTGACTTACGATTAACCAATAGTAGTAGTAGTAGTTTTATCTTACAATTGTTATTGCATTAATGTTACACTATTATTGTCAAAATGGCATACATGAGTATAAATTCTGGTAATAATAATAATAATAAAGTAATGATGACCATCCTGTTATGGATAACCTCACAAAAAATAACTACGACGCCACAATTTTGTGGTTTTTTGGGACTTCTGTTGATCTGCTGTTTATTCTATACTGTATTATGAATAAAACATTTTGCAACTGAGCTCATTTAAAAAGACATTTACCGAAATCCGATATGTGTTGTTTTGATTTAAAAAAATATGCATGTGTTTTCAAGTATCAAGTTTCAAGTTTTCAAGTATTTTTAAATGCTTTAATGTATTTAAAATTACTGTACATTGCACATGTGTATATTAGCAGACCCCGCTTTTACGAACCCGTTGGGTTGCCAACAACTTCTTACAGTACAGTAGAACTCCAATTATCCGAATCAATTGGGACCGTACCTCATTCGGATAATCAAAAATTCGGATAATTGGATTTTTTTCCGAAAAAATGGTTCATGTATTATGTACTTCAAGCAAAAAGAGCTTATTTTCGGAACTGTATGAATTTTTTAATTAGTTAAATGAAAAGGCAACACTTTTACATGTTATATAGCGTTTGCACTTACAAGTGCTGTACATTAGCACATGTACATTGCAAATGAAAGTCATTGTTTGCTGAACATGTCGGTCAAAGTAAGCTGTTTGACTGTCTTGATCCGTTTTTGGGCAGCCAATGCGAATCGCAGTCCACGTACATTGTACATGTATGTACTTTCCGCATTAAAATTTTTTTCTGAAAGCGATTCGGATAATCAGCGATTCGGATAGCCAGAGTTCGGATAATTGGAGTTCTACTGTAGTAAGTTCAAGAATGGGAATGGCATTAAAAAACCAGAAAAATACATTTTGCTTGCCTTTTGAAATGCATGAATATCTCTTGTCGCGCTCAAGTACAAACAAATTTTCTGTTTATTTAACATCATTAGGAAATCGAAATCTGCACCTTCCAAGCGAAAAGACTCTAAAAGCCTGCCTAATAGCTCACGGAGCAATTTATCAAATCTTTTTGAGACAGGTATTGTCAACAACTTTGATTATGGAGAAAGTTTTTCTCTCATCCAATTCCAAAGTCCAACTAATTTGGGGAATTTTCTTCATTTCTCCCTCAATTCCCAGTCTTTTAGAAATGCTAGAAAGAAAAAGCAGAAAGAAATTAAGATCGTAAAATTGAGGGAATGTGCAATTTTACATGTAGTTCGTTACTCAGAACGAGAACTAAAATTAGTTGTATGTGATAGTTTTTGGGAACAACGCAGTAGTCCGAAAAACGTGTTTTTCGAAAATTATATAGCAATGTGCTCCAACCTTTTTACTCCTGTGGACCGGTGAAAATGGTAAAAATATTTCGCGGATCAGCAAAAATTGAAAAAAAAAGTATCTCGCTGACCGGCAAAAATTGACAAATTATTTTTCGGACTGGTAAAATGAGGAAAAATATTTCACAGACTGCTAGGGTAGAAATACAAACCATTATCAGGGTTTCGGTTCCCCCAGAAATTTCATATTTAACTTCCCTGACATTTCTAGGTTTTAAATAAATTTCCTTGGCCAAGACAATGTCAAAATTGACCATGACAATGTTATCCACGATTTTAAAAAATCGACACAGGAAAGTATTCTGTACATGTATTTTTTTAAATTTACTAATGTTACTTTAGAAAAAATTTCCAAAATTACCATCATATAATTTTGAAAATTTTACAAGATTAGCATGAGAATATTTGTCCTCCGAAATCGTTGAAAATTTTGCAAAGTTATTTTGGTAAAATCTTAAAAAGTTTGTAAATGGGTCCTAAGCTAACCACGTAGCATTGATGTTCGATTATGACAACACCAGCACTTTTATGTTTAATTTTCCTGACTTTTTCAAAATAAATCATTCTTCCCTGACTTTTTCTGTCATTTTTAAGTTCCCTAACTTTTCCAGAATTTTCCTGACTTGGTTGCAGTTTCAAAATCTAATGATAAAAAAAAAATTAAAACTATAGTTATTCAAAATAATCTGAAGCCGAGCGGACGTCCGAGCTTTTGAGATAGACTAGCGTTTCTATGAACCCATTTTTGTGTGTGCATGTATACAGATGCCGTACAACGCATTTCAAAACAATGACATTATTTAATGTGTGACAATCTCTTCAGAATCCAAATAAAATTTATATTTCAGCAATAATCATTCCTTGTCATATTTTGACTAAAATCGCGTGAAAAGAAGACAGATTAAATGTAAGTTGGAGATATAAAGCTAGTTTAATAAAGTTCTTAAAGACATGATGCTGTAACAGGAGGTAATTTTCTTAATGTTTTTTTTTCCAATAATTAGTTTAATTTGACATTATAAAGTAGTTTATTTAGCTATGCTTTTCTAAATCTGCATAGAAATTCAACATTAT
Source organism: Megaphyllum sjaelandicum (assembly GCA_034698745.1). Taxonomy (NCBI): domain Eukaryota; kingdom Metazoa; phylum Arthropoda; class Diplopoda; order Julida; family Julidae; genus Megaphyllum; species Megaphyllum sjaelandicum. Next base: position 7,570 of record JAQGBX010000366.1, on the reverse strand, counting down.
TCAATTATATTCATTTCTTTGAATCGATTTTAAGTTTATCATTCGTTTTACACCCGCTTTGCGAAACAGCATAACATTTCAATCTAAGCTATGCAATTGCAATGTTCATCACCTGACTATTGTTGTTATTAAATGAGGTTTGCGTAAGTTAACAATTGTTTATGGATTTTTTACTCGACTTCTGCTGTCATCTATATAGTAAAAAAATTCAGTTATTTTCATTTATTTTGTTTATGGATAGTTGCTCGAATCGGTCTGAAAATCTTAAATCAACTAGGATTTATTAATTGTATCTTATTCGTTTAGTTTTGTAGTTTTAGTAGTAAATTTCAAAGCAAATGCTTCGTTTTTTTAAATATAAAATTAAGTATGATGCAAGTGACTTATCAAATTCAATTTATACTCAAAATCCAACATTAATAAATTATACGTATACTTAAATGCACAATTAAATGATACTTGTATTTTGACATACTGTACAATTGTATACACTGTAGATAATACAAGCGATTACTTCGCTTGCAAGAAATGAAATATGATTAACAAAATACCGAAGAAGTCTGTATATAAAGGGTGAAACTTCATACAAAAAAGATTAATGCGATATTACTCGATCATTATGGAAACCAAGTAAAGAGTCGTTGACCTAAGATGTAATTTTGAATTCATTTGAGAAGAACCGAAAAATAAAAACGTGACAAAAGTCGTTAACCTAAACCACAATTATGGTAAAAATTAAGAAAAATCAAAAATAAGAAATTCTAAACATACTTTATAAAATTGCTGCTGATATTAAATTTCATATACAGTATACATGTAAAAACTTTGGTGAAATTTAGGAGAAAATGAAAAATATGCATGAATTATTAATTAATAAACATTCAGGAATTTATATATACGTTTAGTTAAAATGCGCTCATTGCAGATTAGTCACTTAAATAGAGGAGTTTATTTTCACCCAAATTCAAAAACCGTTTAAAAAACGCACGGCTATTTCAAAATCTGAGAAATTACTCGGGATATCTTTTCGTTTGTAGGCATTTCGGCATTAACATTGTTGTAAATTCAAAATGATGAAATCATATTATCAATCATAAGTTGAAGTGAGAGTGTTTCAATACATGTACTATTGCAAAAGATATATTAATGAGCATTTTATGAAATAAATCGATTAATATACATGTACATTGTACATGTATTATGCGTATATATTTTAGCATGAAAATGCTATTTTATTCAATAAAGCTTGATTCTATTTGTATTTTTTAGCATATTTTGCCCAAGACTAAAGCACCAGTCGCGCCAAATCATAAAAATTTAGACTGTATAAGCCTTGGAGTTTTGCCGTTGATTTATCGGCATTTTCAAATTTAATACATATTGCTGGACAAAATTTACGTGTGCATAAAAATCAACTGTATGAAGCTTTGGCCCGATGTTGGTTTTTAATTATGATTATGAATGTGCAAAACAAATTTTACAAATAACAACTTTCTAAAAAATTGTGGAAATGATGCTGCATTCAATTATAATCGTGATAATTATGAATCCCAATTTCCGCAAAATTTAAAAAAAAATCGATGTCTAGATGGATTTGTTGTCTTAAAATCTTAAATTCTGACACATGTAAGTTATTTATCAACGTTGGTATAACGTTGAGTTCCTTTTCAGTGAAACAAACCAGTATTATCCTCGCAACACTACACTCGCGATTTTCCTGTCTGGCATTTTAATTATTATGCGCAAAACATATTTCATACTTTTATTTTGTAACAACAGTAGCCTACCAAGCCAGTGTACTGTATGTAGGGCTACGTTGAAAAACTATTGTATGTATTGGCCATTTCCTTATGTAATTATTCGAGGAAGTTGTGGAAACCTCGTTTTTACCTTCTAGCTACCCATTATTTTAGATCTAGAAAGTTCCCTGGATAACCCCAATTATCACCCATAATGCGACAAAATTAGCATAATGATCTACATTATGCAACAAATTAAGTATTTTTATAAGATCACCTCGTGATAATATTCCCTATAATTACTAATTCATTATTAATCAAATCGCGTCAATTCCGCTCCAGTCAAGCACCCTGAGAACAACTACGGCTCTGTCAGTGGCTTATTGAACGTTTCAACGAGAGAAAAAAAAGAAATAGAAAAAAGGTTTTTTTTGTAAGATTTTTTTACGATGGCTATCATTTATAAAAGATGGGATATATAGGTGAGTGGATCACGACCACGCCGAATCCCGTTCTCAGCGCGAGATTACTCAGTTAGTAAAAAAAAAGCTAATAAACTGGGTTAGAAGTTGGTATAAAAGGTAGCTCGCTCGTTGATTCCATCATTCCACTCTTCATACGAAGAGCAAACAACATCCGAAGCAATCCTTTCAGTCTTGTGTTTGAAAGTAGCTGTGGTCATACGGGATATTTCACGTTTTCAACTTTTCACAATTTGCTACATCCTCGACAATGAGGGTGCTCCAGTTGAGCTCGGTGAGTATCGCTCAGATTTCCACAGGCATTCAATGGGAATTTTTAAACGGATTACTAACGTAATGATCAATATTGTATTAGCACCTGTATGAATTTTACGTTTTACACGCCTAAAACGTGAAGAATTTCCATATAGGAGACGTTGTTTTAGGGATTATTTTTGTTTGATTTTATTGAAAAATGTCATTGTGAATTTGTCAATGTTATGGTCGAACGTAATATCCAGCCAAAGGATTTTTAAAAAAATTTCAAGTATAATTTTAATTTTGCTCAAAATGTTGTCGATGGGCTTATCTTCCCAAAAACAAAGCCTTAAAATAACGTTTCATAAATTTGATGGTATTGATAATAATATCAATTTAGCAATGAAGAAAATTCCGTTTTTACATCAGAAAAAAAACATGAGTCGTGATTACATAAGTTAGAAATGTTAATACTTAGAAATAAACCCTTGAACTATACTTAATGTCGATAAAAGATCGCTTTTAACTTCAAATTATGTTCACCTCAGCATTGTTGATTTAATCTCGCCAGATATCACTCTTAATAGTGCATAATCGGATAAGACCTCGAAATTACATAACACTTAACTATACAATTCCATGTTGGACATGTGATCATTGCAATAATAACTTAATTAGCAACGTATAAACTTTAAATATTACAACTAAATACCGTGAAACATGATAGCACTTCTTAATACGAGATGCAACACTGTAAAAACAAATTACGTGAAGAGTAAAATTCTTTTAAGTTTTATATATATCTGAATATCCCAATACAGCCAAATACTCAAAAATTGATTGATTCATCAATACTAACTTATCGAACAAATCTTTTGACAGGCACTTCTGGTGTTATTTTTCATCCACGCAATCGATGCAACCAAAACTAAACGCGGTCGACGCAGTGGTGGGGGCGGTGGATACGGTGGAGGAATGAGTGGAGGCGGCGGTGGATATGGAGGAATGGGTGGCGGCGGCGGCGGAGGAGGAGGTTACGGTGGAGGAATGAGTGGAGGCGGCGGTGGCTACGGTGGAGGAATGAGTGGAGGCGGCGGTGGCTACGGTGGAGGAATGAGTGGAGGCGGCGGTGGATATGGAGGAATGGGTGGCGGCGGCGGCGGTTACGGTGGAGGAATGAGTGGAGGCGGCGGTGGATATGGAGGAATGGGTGGCGGCGGCGGAGGTTACGGTGGAGGAATGGGTGGAGGTGGAGGCTACGGAGGAGGAATGGGTGGCGGAGGTGGAGGTTACGGTGGAGGAATGAGTGGCGGCTATGGCGGAAGCTCTGGAGGAGGAGGAGGATATGGTGGAAGCTCCGGAGGCGGCGGTGGATATGGTGGAAGCTCAGGCGGCGGCGGTGGCGGAAGCTACGGTGGAGGAATGAGCGGAGGCGGTGGTGGCTATGGAGGAAGCTCTGGAGGAGGAGGAGGAGGATATGGCGGAAGCTCAGGGGGTGGTGGCGGCTATGGCGGCATGTCAAGCGGCGGCGGCGGCGGAAGCTACGGTGGAGGAATGAGTGGAGGCGGTGGTGGCTATGGCGGAAGCTCTGGAGGAGGAGGATATGGTGGAAGCTCTGGAGGCGGCGGTGGCGGTTATGGTGGCATGTCAGGCGGCGGCGGCGGAAGCTATGGTGGAGGAATGAGTGGAGGCGGTGGTGGCTATGGAGGAAGCTCTGGAGGAGGAGGAGGATATGGCGGAAGCTCAGGCGGCGGTGGTGGCTATGGTGGTATGTCTGGCGGAAGCTCTGGCGGCGGTGGATATGGCGGAAGCTCAGGCGGAGGAGGTGGATACGGTGGAAGCTCTGGCGGCGGCGGTGGATATGGCGGAAGCTCAGGTGGAGGAGGTGGATACGGTGGAAGCTCTGGCGGAGGCGGCGGATATGGTGGTATGTCTGGCGGCGGCGGAGGATATGGTGGTATGTCTGGCGGCGGCGGTGGATATGGCGGTATGTCTGGCGGCGGCGGATATGGCGGTATGTCTGGCGGCGGCGGCGGAGGATATGGTGGTATGTCTGGCGGCGGCGGAGGCGGATACGGTGGCATGTCAGGTGGCGGCGGCGGCGGAAGCTACGGTGGAGGAATGAGCGGAGGCGGTGGAAGCGGCAAAGGAAGAAAGTCGAAAGGAGGATACGGAAAATAAGATTTTAAAAATGCCGTTGCTCGCATGTATATTTACAATCCTGGTCTCATTATTTTGTATTTATGTAAATGAAACGTCGTATCGACATAGTCCTTATCGATACATTTTTTACTGTATCAATTGACCCGCTATATAATTTATTTAATGTGATTATAACTTTTGTATTTTTGTAAATAAAAATTGTTGATATGTTAAGACGTGTTTTGCGTTCGTTATACATGTATTAATTATAAACAATTAACAATAACAATTTAAAGGAAAACCGAATCAATGGGTCGAATATAAAATATATATATTAAAAAATGATGTTTTATATGATTTTCCATTTTTTCTATTTCAAAGGTATGTTTTTAAACTTTTAAAATCCAAAGTATTTCAGGGTATTTATTTGCAGAATTTGTGTATTTAGCTTCATTTTTGATAAAACTTTTAAATATTTTCCAGAATTTTATTTCAAAATGTTATTTACCGGTAAGCGAAATGTTGCATCTCTGTTTTATGATTTCCTAAACAAGATTTTCTACCAATTATGGACCCAAATATCTCTATAATTGCCGTAAAAACCAAGATTTTCAAAGTGTTCTTCTACATTTTTCCGGAATTTATTTCACGAGTTTTCCATAAAATTTAACAATAATACTATCGTTATTTTCCCTATTTTGACGTGTTTTCTTTAATTTTGCCCCTATTTTTAGAATTTACGCGAATTTCAATTCTTCTGGACGGTTTCGTGCTCAAAATTCCATCACAATAATGAAATTTATTTTAATTTTAATTCTCCTCAGCATTAAACTGATTTTAAGTGAATTTTCATATGTAATTATTACTTGTGTACACAACAATCACATGAAATGTTTTTGGATATAAAAAGTCTATTTTGTCGAATTTTAATTTCAAATTACACGTTTCTGGTCGGTTTCTAACTTTAAAATAATAAGTCTTATCCAGTTATGGACCCAAATATTCTTTTAATTTTGGTAAAAACGAAAAAATTAAAAATGTATATAAAAAATCAAAAGTTATACATATAATCATAAATTTCTCAAATAATTCTAATTTTTAGAAAAATTTCAATATCAGAAAGGTTCGCAATCTTTATTAAAAAAATTGATTTTGAAAAAACTTTAAATTTTCCAAAATGAAATTCATAAATTTTGCAAAATGTTTTAACTATTGAAACAAACTCACAATCTTAAAAACACAAACCATGTTTCCTACTTTTCTTAACAAATCCCAATTAAAAACGTATTTTTTTTAAAAAATCTCCATTTTCCAGACACTGTGCACTGATAAGGCCCTATTGGATGTGGGTTCAAATCCTGTGCGCTTTTTGTATCTATTCTAAACATCATTTCTGGAATCTACGCCTCGTGACGCGCCGTATGAGCCCGAAAGAGATCGAGGCTGTGTGCAAAGTGGGTGGAGCATGCATAAACTCCATACTTCACAAGTCACTAGTGAGCAATTTTAACCATTTTGTTTCAAATCTACACTTTGCTGGCACTGTCCTAGATTTTAATAAACCATCTGATGATTAAACGAAATGAATAATATAAATTTAAAAGTATTAACTTCATTCTGAAAGCACCCAGTATGGTGTGAACAGATCAGTTGGAAAAGAGCATGAAGTAATAATCAAATTATACTGTATGTAGGTCTATGCAAAATTGATACATTTTCGAAGGTTTAATTACTTTCCCTATAGTCCTGTATAAACATGTAGTGTTAGAAAATATTTATTAAGCTTTCCACGAATTTTTAACCTCCATACATGTATAAAAGTAAAATACAGTAGAACCTCTCTTATGTCAACCTCTATTATAGAAATTCTCTATTATAGCAATTAACTTAATCCTGCCGACCACACCGTGCGTTTTTCGGTCAGTGATGTCAAACCTGCCCAACAAAAGTGATACACATGTACTTGTAATGTGATAACATAACTTAGAATACTTAATTGACTTGTTAACTATTTTTTAAATTGGTTTTCTATTGGCTGGAATTTCAACCTCTCTTATGTGAACTTTCCACTTATGTCAACCACCTCTGGTCCCAATTAGTTGACATAAGATAGGTTCTACTGTAATAAAAAGGAGTAAAATTCATTCCAACATGGTTTCATTTAGTCAGAAAAATTTGAAGGCCAATACTAATTTATTATTTTTATTGCATAGTCAGTCGTGTAACTATACCAATCGTACAAAATGTATGTTCGAAGCACATTCAGTATTTGTGCCGCTTATTAACAATTTAAAAATATACAGTATAAGATAAGGCTAAGATAAGTATATTAAAGATTAGACAATTCCCGCCCCTGTAATGAAATAATGAAATGATAGCTTTCTATTATCATAGAAAATCGAACAGGAGCGTAAAAAACTTTAGTACTAATAGATGCTTCCTCGCGTGGGCCAATAGCGAACGTTCGAATCGCAATATGGCTACTCGCGATCCAATCTACCATGGCGTCATATTGAAAAAACGTTAATCGAGCATTGGAAAATGGTATCAGTTGGTATTTTTAATGACATCCATAAATATAATTAGGCGAAAATTACGTCGCAAAAAAGCGTCTTCACTTTCTCGCTTCGTTATAGAAATTTTTTCACATAGACTTACATTAACGATCTAACGTTAATCAATTTGATGCCGACCTGGACTCCGAAGATGGCGGCAATTTTTGAGATTTTCGATTATGATTGGGCGATAGTTTCATACTACGATCATATCTCGCGTGAAAAGGTTGCAATAACGAGCAACTATGAGGAAAATGTAGCCTTCGAGTGGCGTTATTTTCATGACGCCCCATTGATTTTTCAACCAATCAGGATGCAGAATGGAGATAGAATGTTCTACACAGTTAAAAATTTCCGTAAATTATATGACAAACTTGCCGTAAAATATCAAGGAATGTTTCCGTATAACACAAAT
>JAQGBX010000365.1:0-38300 GCA_034698745.1 Megaphyllum sjaelandicum | reverse complement strand
AAACCACAATCGAAGATAGCCGACCCGGGAATCGAACCTGAGTCTACCGAATGCAAGACGAGGATGCTAACCTCTAAACCACCTTGCACGTGGGCACATTCAGTGCCCACGTGCAATGTGAAAAGGACGCGTGACGCGTGTCTTGAGTCTCGCGTTTCGAATGCAAATTTCATTTGTAAATAAAAAGAATTAAAAAACGGCATAAGTTGTACAGCTTTAAAAACACATCATGAAAAACGACACATCTTACGTTGCCCAAGTTTTCCCTTCTAATGACATTTCTGACTAATTTTAAAATTAACGTAGACAAAATTATAAAAAATTTATAAAATTAGCGTGTCATTTTTTTCAAAAATTTGACAATTTCGCATATTTTTCGCAGTTTCTCGAATGTAACGTCATGCGTATTTTTATTCCACGACGAGCTCGGTAGTGACCGTAGGTTCCATCTTCCTGTCCAGCAAGACCAAGTGGGACATGTTGGACAGCTTGGCCAGGTGCTTCATGGAGTACGTGCTACGAGTGGACCCGTGTCCAATCTGGGATTGAATGTTGAGAGCGTACATAGCTATCACTTGGGAGAAGCGACCATCTCGAAAGGTTCGCGAATATTATTATACGTTTTTTTTTTCAATAATTGAAGCGTGGATTATAATTTTCCGTTACCGCAAATTTTAGTCTCACTTCGTGCTAGCATGAGTTTAAATTTGGGAAAATTAAATTGTCAATTTGAGTTTAATTTAATCAGATTTCATGTGTTTTCCTCGTATTTTTGAGTACAAATTACTACACTGTATACATGTACTTGTATGTTTGACACAGTTTCAACCAAAAGAACAGTTACAATTTTACCATAAATCATTCAATGCATTTTTCTCCAATTATCTTGTATACAGTGAAAAACTAAGTTGTGTCACTTTCAAATGGTTATAAGTATAATCATAAAAAGCTGGATCGAGATAAATCTGCCAAGTTGGTTTTATGTATTTCTTAGCAAATTGAGTGAAGAGATATCCTTATTTGCTGTGTAATTGGCGAGTATAAATGAAAATAACATCAGTTTGAGGGGTCAGTATTCTTGAAACTGACTTTCATCAACCTTCTTTTATAGTATATTCATAATCTTAAAACCTGTGTAATGTACGTACTATATTTCAATAAAATAAATTTTTGAAAACATTTCATATTTTTGTTATTAATAACGTTCAATCTTTCCACATAATTATAGAAACCAGTGGTTATCAAGAACTCAAGGTCGCATATCCCACTAAAGTATTTTTTAAATAGTAAAAATAAGGTGCGTAGATCCCACGTAGCAAGCTGACCAAAAAATGTCAGTTTTTGGTCATTTTTTAAAAATGACGTCAATTCGGAAAAATGACATTTTTTTACGAGAAAAAAAAATGACCACTCTAAAACACGTCAGAAAACGACGTCATTGGTCATTATTTTTTGGAAAAATCAGAAGTAAACGCCTGAAAAATGACCCTACAAATTGGCAGGTAAACTCTTAATTGCATAGTAATATATTTTTTAAAGTAATTTGTCATGCACTTTGCATGCGACTGCTTTCACTGTGAAAACAAGCAGTTCATCTAGCTCAAAATATCGATTAATTTTCATAGCGAAAACGAAGCAAATAGAAAGTTTCAATAATAATAGTGCTTAGTTTTTAAGTTAAAAACAAAGCGAGTTTCAAACGTATCAAGAAACTCACAAACAAAGGAAATAGAATACAATAAAAATAAAAATTACCTGCCAATTGTTAGATGTAATCTAAATTAGCTGTTAACTTATTTGCTTGATTTTTCTCACTTTGCATTGTAATTATTTTGAACTGTTTCTTCCTAAATAAGAAGTTGCCTTGCATACTTTATCATCTTTTTTTAAATTTATAATCCCTCATAGCAAGATGACCAAGAAGTGACAGCAGCAAATGGTACCAGAAAGATGATAGTTATTACCAAATTAAGTAACTACATCATTTATTGATTTGCAAAAAAAAATTATCGTCAAAGAAGTCGCCATTTTCTGGTCGTAAAGATGGAATTTCCCGGTAAGAAACCCCTCATTTATTAATAATAAAATCTTATTTATCGGTAAAATTAACTTCAAAGATTTAAATTTCTAGTCGTTATGACCAGAAATAAAAAGCGTCATAAGTGTTTCGATAGTAGAGAGCCTATACATTAGTTGTGGTCGCGAGTGTGAGAGCATAGGAACTCCTCAACAAAAAGTTAGTTTGACATAATTTTAAGTTCTTCGGTTGTCAGAATTTCAAAATCGGATGAAAATGCACACAATTTTAATGAAATTAAACCATTAAATTTAGTCAAAAGTCAAAAACAACGCTCGATTTTTACCAAATAGTCGCTAAATATAGCCGCCATGACATTTCTTGACGTTTCGAAAATGGACTACTGTAGGAATTTCCATTGTCATAAATTTCAGGAGTTTCAATTTTGTCTAAAATTTGGTCGAAATTGTAGGATTTTGGTTTGTTTTCTTTAATTTGGCTTCATTTTACTAATATATAATAATTCCTGAAATTTGAAGTAAATGTATTACAAATTACTAATCTTAATATTAAGGAATTGACCAACGCTGATTTTGACTTTGAAATACCGGAATTGACCCAGTGGAAAGGCTATGGTCGAAGAAAGAGGAGGAATTGGTCAATCCGAGGACCTTCTCAAAAAGTGGATCGTGGTGCTGCTATGCTGTAAGTCAGCTTTTCTTATTTGTACAAATAATCGCGACTCGTAGATGTTAACAGTTAGGCAAAAAAAATATGGAAACAGTATGAAAATTGCTGTTTTCGTTAAAAACGTTGTCTAGTTGTTGGGTCATACTGATTTTGTCCTGCAATGCGCCCATTTCTTTTAGTCGTTGCTACTGCTTTTCTTTCAGTTCGAACCTTTGGGACTTTATCCGTGTCCATGTCCTGCAGCTTGTCCCCAGTGATCCACAGATGCTTCCATCTTGCGACTCAGATTTTGAGGTTATGGCATTGCGCAGGTTTACCAAGAATGGGCCATGGCAGAGCTCTGTAGGACACTTAATCGTCCAGTGCTCATTTATGGTTCAGAGGCATGATCCACTACCGGGGTCTTTCATCCAATTAAAGAGGGTAAGCTCTGGCGAAAGAGGAAAAACCGGGAGCTATATTGTCTCGTTAAAGATGTGGATGTGGTTAGATTCATCAAGCTTGGGAGGCTGGACATGTAGCTAGGATGAATGATAATGATATTCCAAAAAATTAATGTTGAAAAGACTGCATCAAATGGATGAAAAAGAAGGACAAAGGCAAGATGGGTGGATGGGGCAATTGCAGACACCAGAAATTTGTTGCATGCTCGTAATTGGACTGTTGCTGCACAAGATCGAGTCACCTGGCAATGCCTTATTGAGGAGGCTCATACTCAGTAATATGTTGTTGCACCAAGAAAGAATTACCAAGACTGAGGACCTTTCGGCAAGGAGAAATGTTTCTGAAGGACCCGCAACCCATTCTTCAGCGCTGCGAGCCATCCAACGCATTTCAGTCATTAGCCAGAAAATTTTTGAGTCTCCTTCTTTCCTTTGAACATCAACGTCCTTCCATGGGTTCGTCTCCAGCCGCATGCGCTGAAGGCTGATTTCCCACTGATGTCGCAGAGCTAACTTCAATTACAGGCAAACGGCCGTTCTATTGCTTAACTTTGCAGAAGAGCTTTGGCAGACCAACTCAGTGGTTGTTCTTGTTCAACAAATGGCAGTTATTGTGATTGCAAGAGGACCACATTAGCTGTCAAGAGAATGGCCAGAGGAACTGGGAAAAAGGCAAAAGACCTTATCAGCCAATGATCCAGCACAGACTGGCCGTACTTGGGCTTGTACCCTGGCATCCAATGCATTGAATCATTAGTAGCCTATACGATGTTAAAACCAAAATGAAAGCCATGGACCATGCTTACGTGCGATAAACTTTAAATTTCCAGTTAGTTTAAGCATTTCCAAAAGTACAAAACTTTGATAGACAAGAAGGTTCCTAAAAAAACGAGTGCAATGACAATCATCCATAAAAATCAGGCCAGAAATCCAAAATAAATCAAAGCAGTTGCCATGCACAGCTCTAAGCAACTTGCCAAAGTGACTCTAAACTCAAAAGACAGTTGGGCCATAATTAGGCCAATGGACAGGCTGACCAGGTTCTTGCCAGGAAGGTTTAGTCCTGGAGTTAAAGACATGGACGAGTACATTGGCCACCAAGCATATGAGTGACAAACCTTCGACAGGTATGCTTGGGCCATTGAAAACTTCTCCTGATAAGTCGTGGGTGGTACATATTAAAACTCTCGTACTCTCCAGAACTGTACCTTTTGTCCATTGTCTGGAAATAAACGGAGTTATTGAGATACTGGGAAATGTTGTCTTTTGTGATGTAATCTTGAGGCAGGTGCTATTCAGATACAGCAAAACACTCAATGCCACTGTCCACGCACTTTCCATCAACATCAATTTCGTACATCAGGCCACAAGTGTAAACCTGACTTATTTTAACACCGCATCGCACAACTCGCCAGAGCCACATTTGGGTTCAAATGTCCCCATGTTTAAGTTTCGATACAATTTTTAAAGTAGGCCTAATTGGAGAATTTGCACGAAATTCGAGCAAGCGACTGGAAAACGCTTCAACGTCTCATCTTACCCTTAATAGAGGAGTTTTCAAACGTGTCGCTCGACTGGTGGCAGAAAATGGAAACCTACCGGCTGGGCAGCCATGTTATCGAGGCGTTACAACGACACGTTACAACGTGTCGAAGAACGCAGGAAAATGACGGGGAAATGCTTTTGTTGTGTACTGTTTTGCTCCAATCAAAGAAATAGGGTAAATAGATCTATTTCTTTTCATAAGTTCCCAAAGAATGATAAAATTCGAGCTCAGTGGATAGCCAAAATCAGACGTGATGTAGGTATAAACTTTAAAATTAATTATAATAGTACCAGGGTGTGTAAAAAACTGATAAGCCACTTCGCAAAAACTAAAATGCTCCACTAATTCAGCTGTAATTTTCAGCGGATGGGTATCTTTCGGTGAAACAATGTCATTTTTATGGGTTAAACAAAAAGTCCACCATTCCGAGCATACTGTAGTTTATTTCAGGTGAGACTGATTTACTATCTCATTGATAAATTCCGTTTATTTTTGGGCTGACTCTCGATGTATTTCAAGCTTTTAATTATTTTCTATTTCTTTAGCCATGTCTGAATGTGAGCGAGCCAGAGAAAAGGCATCTTTCTAAAAATGTGGAGGATTTGGTTTAATCATACCAAAGTAAGTACTTAAGTTGCAGGGTACTATAATATTTCCTTATAAATTTTATATGTAAATGTAATGTTCTAGATGAAGTCGTGATGCTAGCTGGGATGCCATGCAGTGTTTGCCTGAAGTTGGACTCTGCTGGTGTGTTACTGCTTCTGGAGAATACATGAAAGGCTCAGCAGTGCGGGGAACTCCTCGGTGTAGTTCAGCTGATATGGAACGCAGGTTGGGATTCAAAGAGGATTCTGCTTTAGCTAGGATTGACCATGAAATTCAGGACAGTGGACTAGGTAAGTTGATTTAGTAATCACATGTACTAAACGTAATTGGTAAAATATGAATTTAATGTGCTTACTGTCAGTTTGAATGTCAAATAAATTAAGCTATTCAAATTTTTATTCAAGAGATTTTTTAAGTTGAGGCCCATTTTAACACATTGGTGCAATCGACACATAGTCTCCAAGCTGATCAGTGTCAAAAAAATTACTGATCAAAGAATGAAATTTGTATTTAATTTTTTTTTATGACATGTGTGTGCTTGTACAATCTGTAATTTTTAAAATATTCATGTAAGCTTTAGTTGAGTAGGGGTCCTGATCAACTTTTTATACTGATTTCAGTGTGCCCCAATGGAGAGTTTGTTCATTTATGCAATGCATCTCTTTGTGAAAGTAAAGTCTGCTTGAATCAACCAAATGCAGTTTGCCAAGTTGATCCGTGCGGCGGATGCCATTACAAGTTTTTTGTTGATAGGCATCAAGTTAACTGCGAAGAAGGTATGCTTAATTGTACTGAAATTTTCAATTTTTTTTTAAAAAAATGCCTTGTCCAGAATGCTAATAATTTGGCAAGTTTGGAAATAATGATATAATGGATTTCATTTAAACAAAAATGGAACCAATGGAACTGTAGATGTTTCAAAAATATTTTTAAAGTAGCGAAATATTTAGGTACTTAATAAAAAATGTATTAACTTTTAGCATTGTCTACTCCAAAAATCTCCATAGGTTTGTCATCATGTCAACGTGATGTTCAGAAAATTCTGAATTCAGATTCATGGTCTCTGCAAACAATGGACTTCTTGGGCGTCATTCTTGGTCCACAAATTAGTTTCGATGATGATAGCCATTCTGATTTAGAAGACGGTTTTGATGGGGATGATGCTCCACTTAGTATTGTTAAACGCCAAGCACCTGAGATAACTTCAGGAGCTGAAGAAAATAAAGAATTGCTTGGTGAAAACGATGGCAAATCACTTCCTGCTTTGTCTCTGGTTGTCATGCCACCCAGGTGTTCAGTTAATGGAGAATATCGTTTGACTCAGAGACAAGGTGAACTGTCTTGGTGCTTAAATCAAAAAGGAGAACCCATTCATGATAGCTTGACTAGAGGGATCGTTAAATGCAGCCCAGGAGGTAAGCACTGTTTTTGATTAATATATAAATGTCACAGGGTAATTTCAGCATAAATTAGCTGTTGTGCTGTCCTCCAAATATTTTAAAAGTGCATGTTAAAATCCTAGGGGAAGTTTTAGAGAGAAAGGCTCGTGGCCCTGTGTGTTCCGACCCTGCAGCTAAGCCACGAGTTTGTGTAAATGAGTGCTTGAATGCCCATTGTCCTGCACGGCCAGATGCAATTTGTTTGGCGGATCCCTGCGACAATTGCAAAATCACCTTCGTGGCCAATTCTGGAGAAAATGTGGAATGTAAAGGTAACCATGTTAGTTTACTTGATATAACGTCCCTAACGAGATTTATCGGAGGGTCTAAGTCTAAGTGAATCTTTCACACCAATTATAGTGGTTTTAATATTTGTAGGAATACTTAAAAAAATAACTTTTGCTAGATGATTCGAAATTGTGCACAAATTTGGCGATTCTGCGCAAAATTCAAGCTATCTGATAAATTTTGATGATTTTACAATGAATTGTGGTGAGATTAGTGATAATCGATTCATAAATATAAGTGTAACAAAAATATGTTAAGCATTACTTGTTTACACATATTCCTTTTAGGAAATTCGGTTTCACAAAACTTGAAAGTGCAACGAGTAAAAGTAGATAAATATGCAAAAATATAACTTTGTTAGATATATAGTTGTTATGGAATACTTATTCTCTACTATTAAGCTCTGATCAAACGGATGCTTATTCCATTAACTTTTTATGCATAGATTTGAAAGCAATTATACATTTTCTAATTTAATGGAACTCGTGAATCGACGTTAAATAAACTGTGCTTTTTGTTTTTAAAATAGAAAAATGTCATCAACCTCTGGAAGTGGGTATGTGCCGAGCTGCTTTCCCTCGTTGGCATTTCAATGCTACCTCTGGCAAATGTCGGTCCTTTGTCTATGGCGGTTGTCTGGGAAATGACAATAATTTTGAGTCAGAAGCTCAGTGTGCTGAGGAGTGTCTAAAACCGGATGTGTGTGCACTGCCCAAACGAATTGGAATGTGCCGTGCCTCCATGAAGCGCTGGTGGTACAACAAACAGACACAGCAGTGCGAGAGATTTATTTTTGGTGGCTGTGATGGTAATGCCAATAACTTTGAGACGAAGGAACACTGCGAAGCCACTTGTCCAGGTTTGTTGTTGCTAATATGCACATTTTTCTGAATGCGATTTTGATAGGTGCATGGCTCTTCTTCATTAGAAGAGTATTCCTTAGTTGGTTGCCCAGATTATGGTTTACATAATATATGCAAGAGTTGTGCCTCTTTAATTCTTTCTAAATATTGAACACTTTTATAACACGAATGAAGTTTCTCTTTTTAACAAAACCAATAAAAATGTGTGAATTTCTCTCTGTAGATGTGGTTCTTTGCCCACGACTTGAACTTGCCCAAGCCATGAAGCCATGCAAGCGCTCTCAGCTGTGCCAGAACCTTACTTGCGGTGAAGATTCGGAAGCGATTTGCACAGTCGATCCATGTGATTGCAGTGTTTATTATGTTAACTATGATGGTCAGCGAGTGAACTCATGTGGTCTGACATCAACCGATAGTTCATCTACAGGTCAGTGCTATATTATTGATAAATCTATGACTTTTTATCTTGTTTGAATTTGAATCATTAAGTAGCTGTCAAATTATGATTTTTTACTTTCGAATCAGTAAATTTAAACACTTTTTTTTCAGCATTTAAAAAAAAAATTGTGGAAACTAATGAACACCCCTCGTATGACTGTTTTACATTTTTCAAATTTGTTCAGATAAGAGGATTGAATATGTAGGATATATTTATACCTCTGTAAAATTTCATTAGCTAAGGTATCTAATCACTTTTTTGTAATTTAGACTCCGTCACTACATACAATTCAACAACAAGATTGTCCGATTCAACATCGGCTAGCATTACCAGCTCCTCTGCCGCTACTGTTTTCCCTTCCACGATTGTTACATCCACAAACGTAATTTCAACTAGTGTGACTGCGACAACTACAGGGCCAAAACTCACCATATGTGAGAAGATGAGAAAGTTGGCAACAACGTTAAATTCAAGCTCTACGCAGCCGCAATGCGATGAGTCTGGTAACTTTGAACCGATTCAGTGTGAAAGTCCTGTGAAGACTGAAGAGGCTGGGAAATGTTGGTGCGTTGATGAAACTGGGAACCGCATTCCAGAATCAAAGAGCTTCTTGAAGGGATCCCAAACATGCCGTGAGTCAATCTCTCCTGACATACCATATTTTAAAGTCGGCATGTTGTTAAGGCTTTTATGCATTCGTGAATGTTAACAGAAACTACCAAAGTGGAAAGCATTTCGGTTAATTTGGTGTTTGCCCATAACAACAGCAAAGAAGTGGAACAGCAGCAGGAACATATTAAGAGGTGATTATTCATTTTAAGCAAGCTCTCTAGCTCCCAAATTTAGAAAAATTGACTAAATGTAGCGACTTCCCCCATTTTAGGAAACTAATTGCAGCACTCAATGACAAATGGTCTGATGTGATGGCAGAAAACATTACCTTAGATGTGTCACCCCGTACCATGGAAATGCGATTTACATTGAATGGTGATGGGAAGATGGACGTGGCTTACTTCATTCGTGAAACTGTAAGCTTGTGTTTATTGGTTCATATTTTTATTTAAGATAACACAATCTGTTTTTAACTATTTATTTTACTTTTTTTTTTTTTTTTTAAATTAGCTGGAAAGTGGAACTTGGCCCTTAGACATCAATGGTGTTAATCTTAGACTTGATGCTCAATCTTCCTCAGTTGAACATCGCTTTGCAACACTATCTACACCCGATGGTGACAGCAGCTCATCTTCTGCTCTTTCACCAGCAACTGTCATTTTAGTCGCACTTTTTGGCTGTATTACTGTTCTTCTGGCCATTGGTCTGCTAACTTTTATTCTGGTACGTTTGGTGTTTGTTATCAATCAAGCTTATTTTTCCCAAATTTCCTGTTTGAAAAAGGACAAATGGGAAATTGCTTCAGTAACCTCACTCGAATTGTTTCCGATTTCTGAGCAATGTACAGATTGCAAATGAGGATGTCAGTTTGCTACCAGTAATTTTATAGTAAATTAAATAAATGAAATGAGCAAATTATTTAACTCCAGAGTAAATGAAAGGAGGAGGGATTTTTGTGGTGAAACAATTTGCACGTTGTAAATTTTAAGGACAATATTGCACATGTTATTCTCCCATTCATCCACGTTTCATCAGATTTGACCAGCTTGAACTAAAATGTCAATCTAATCAAGTGCAATACGCAATTTTCAGATCCGGCGGAAGCGATCACAAGGATACTATCCCCGTAGTAGTGTGGACAGCTTATCGCCAATTGATAACGTCATGTATGGGATGGAAAAAAATAAAACAACCCTTCCAACAACATGGGCTTCAGATGCCACAGAGGTATACAATAGAGTTCCAAATTCGATGTCTACAGTGTCAGATGTGTCTACTGTTGGTCATGAGTATGAAACGTTACAGTATGGAATTTGTGATAAGGACTGAGTTTAATGTTTTTATTATAATTTTTTTAATTATTTATTGATTTTAATTCCCATTGTGAAATATTTTATTTGCTTACAACCAGCTGCTGTGGTAAATCACTGTAGTCTTTTTAGTTTGTTATTACGGTAAGATTGGAGACCTTTTACTTTCTTTTGGTTGTAAGGCAGGAAAAATATGCTAATAGCTCTTTTAGATTTGCTCATTAATTAAACTTGGATATATGTGCCATCAGGGTTTGGCTGTCATTAGGAAAATTTAAGGTAGCTCCTCATAAGTAAAGGACATTTTGAGTAAATTTATTTGACTTAATTTACGAAGAAATGCTCAGATTTAAAGATGTTTGGTTTTTAATTTCTTTTTTAAATTAATGCTCTACTCATGTTTCATTATAAGCCAACATGTAAACAATTTGATTGAAAAACAACTTCTAAGTAAATTAAAATGACAAACTAACTTTTATGTGTTTAGTTGGTATTATAATACTGTAAGTCATTCTTAGAAAATTCATTTATTGTACTCATTCGATCCTTGCCTCCTCTGTTATTTTATTTGTGCAGTTTATCATTTATGTCATGTCTGTATGTACGTATTTGTGTGAAAGTATCTATATGTTGTATAAGTTACATAATATTTAACTCTACGGAGGAAAAAGTACGCTCAATGAGCATTTATTTATTTCAGTTTTATATGCGAGTTGCATATTGATGGAAGTGTAAATAAATTCTTTAAAATTTGACCAATTTCTTTTCTTTTGCAATGCAGGGTACCTAAAGTAATATCTAACAATTGTATATGTTGTATTGAGCAAAAAAATTGGGAACCTCAACAATCTGAAATTAAAGCATGGTTGTCTTCACTGAAAATCTGGATGAATTTAAGGCAAGTACACTTTAAATTAATGTAAACTAATATATAATATCTGTACTGATCTCATTTTTTGATAATTTTATCAATATCTCTGCTTTCCCGTTAATTCCATATTTTTATTTCATATATTAATACCAACAATGATAATAGCTTCTAATTAAAAGTAGGCCTATTAGAGATTAAAATAGTTGCATCAATTAAACGATTTCATCGATTGATCAGAAATTAACAAACATAATTGAGATAAGTACCTTAACATCTTCAGTTTATTGACAAAGTAGCAAACAAATAAAGATGCTGTCAGAACAATGTAGTATAAATTTATATGTATATTATTTAATTCTCAGATTAATTACTGGCTATTTAAAAGGGAAAGCATGTTCTATCGCACCACTGGTGTGACCTTTGCTATTTAATCTTGAATGTGTTTGTACAAAGTTGCCAAAGCAATCAAAGAAATTAGCATTTGAAAAAACATTCCATCATGATCCTATGGTTAGTTTAGCAAAATTTACTAAGCCACTTAACTTCAATATACAAGTTGGATATAAAAATGTTAATAGTCTATTAATTTAACAATAACATAGTTACTATAATTTACCAAAAAATTATAACACAAATTTGTAGAGCCTTTGAAAAATGGAAACCGTATTATATTTACACCCAACTATCCGATTCAAATTATAAAGCTGGCTAGAGCAGTGGATGCATATATTATCAAAATTTGATTCGTTGAACTTTTTTATCTCGATTCTCCTTTAACAAAAAGATTCCAAATTAATCTGTGCTTATTCCTCTTCTGAACTTGAGCTACTGCTGCTGCTACTAGAACTGCCTTTATGGTGACCATGACCGTGACCACCATGATGCGGGTAGCCATGCATATGCTTGCTGTGTTTCCCTGCCTTTTTCATTGCTTTTTTCTGCTTCTTCATCATTTTTTTCTGACAAGGAAAATATACGATTTTTAGACACATGTGAAAGATGAGTTATGTGAAAGAGTTGCATCATTAAACTTTCACAACTTTCTATAGGATCAGTAAAGAATTGATAAAGCGAAAGTCAAGATCATATACGTACACCTGCTAGAATATTTCCTTAAAATTATAAAAAATTTCAATTTCTTATATTTTTTGATTTTTTTATAATTTTCACAAAACGTTTAAGGTACATAAGGTTCTTTCCTATTTTTTTCTTAGTTGCATTTCTAGTTTACAAATCATTCATGCTCATACCAAATGTAATGGAAATATCGAATTTTAAAAAGTTTCAAATATTCCTCCCACAAAATTCTTTCAATCAATATTTTTAAAACTTACATCCATGTGTGCTCCCATGACCATTCCTGCGCCAACTGCAACTGGAATGGCGGCACCGTGTGGGGGATATGCTCCGGCTGGATGAGTTGGATACATCGGGGCAAGATGGGGTGGCATGCCAGCACCATGTGGTTGCATTCCTGGTGCTCCCTATGGAAAACAAATTTGGATACAAAAGGCAATCATTAATTAGTATATGACATGCACTAAATAACTCAAGACATGCCTCGTGCGATAAGCTATAATAATTAGAGCAGCCAAAGTTAGTGAGAATAACAGAGCAGGCAGAACCAGGTGAAAATTGTTAGTGTGTGGATAGGTTGCAACACTTTAGGGGGACTTACATAAAAGGGGGCTACGCCGCCAAACCCCACGCCCATTTGCTGGAATTGTAAAATACAAATAGAGGAAATTACTTTTTTGCAACAGATTGTTTTGTCAATATCTGATTTCTTCAGTTTGTAGGACAGCTGCATTGGTACTGCTTATAAAAAGTGGTCATCTTAAAGGAAATTGCAAACATTGTCAATGTCCATCCTATGTTTCAAAGAATTTCTTCAGTCAACCAGTTTTTTCGAAATTAAGTGCTCTTTCACCAGTGAGCAAGCGATTGCAACAAACACCAAAGCCATTCAGTTTATGTGCTATTAAGTATTCATAGTATGCCCTTCATGTTTTCAAAGGATGCATAGAAATAGGACACAGCTTAAAAAGTAATGAACTTAATCATACATCTCAAGAGCAGATTACTAATCAATATATCTAAATTGGTATTTAATAAAAAATATACCCTTTTGGATATAATTTCCCTTTTATCAAATAATCTTTTTTTGTATCAAAGATCCAAACTTGTTTCTCCAAAAAAACTAATGTAGCAGTGCAAGAAACAATGTTTGTGAAAGTATAACTTTTATTCCACTTACGTTCTAATCTCATAGTTTCTGTACTTTAGACATTTTCTGGTGGATTTCATTCTTCTTCAACCAAAAATTAAATTTAATACATGTCTTGTTATTACTTTTGGGCTGGAAATTCTCTTAACTGCCGATTTTTCCCTATGAAAACCACTCAGCTGCTTATTCTAATCGTCTTAATTTCAACCGTAAATTCATTTTCCTTTATTTATTTGTTTATCAATGAAATCTTTCCTCAATGTTTATGAAGTACCTTCTTAGCTATTTTAGTAGTCTAAAATCTGCAATTACGCTAATTTTGTTAATCATCCTTTCCCAATTCTTGATAATTAGTATTCGCACAACATTATAGACACAAATTGCATTAAAAATGGATAATAGCTATTAAAATTAACAAGACAGGTGGAATACATACGTGATGAGCAATATCATATCCATCAACCTTTACAGCATGCAGAACTACCTCACCGTCAATTGTGATGTATGTAACACGCTGGATAGGCACTCTAAATCGGAAATCCGTAAAATGAGCCCCGTTGAAATGAATCTGTAACGATCAAAGTTAAGCAACGTTTATTTAAATTCCGTATTTAGTTCAGCTAAATACAGCTTCAGTTTTTCAAAAATACAGAATTTTACAGATATTGTAATGCAGTGTAGGCCTACTTGCCTTGTAGTGGTCATGCTCAGCTTGAATGTGGATTTCAAAATTTTGGCCTCTGGCAAATGAAAGGTAACCATGCCCTTCCTCAATGCCCCACTGTTGCATCTGAAGGCTATTTCTGACTACATAAGGCACCTGCTGATCATACCGGAAATTCATATGTAAAGCGATGTCGTCCCTAGGATTTACATTTGGTCCACACTGGAGATTAACTGAGAATCTAAATGGGGAAAAAATGATTTTTTTTTAATATTTTGCAAAACAAAGAAGCTGGGGCATTTTTTGCAAACTGGGTCACTAACTTGTAGAACATAATGCATACGAAAACAAGTATATATACTGTACGTGGTCTGTCCAGAAAGTATAACACCGTAATTTTTCCTGCGGAAACAAATGAAGCATGGGAGGTTTCGTGAACGCCCATCAGATTTTCACTTTCAGTGAATTCATATTTTATATACTGCTGCTCAAGTTTTTCCATCACTTTGCAGCAAATGAAAATCCGACAGGTGTAACCGGAGGTTACCTCCCGTGCTTCATTTGTTAGTGCAAGGAAAAATTAAGGCCATACTTTTAACAGAAATTTCTGGTAAAATATTTTATACAATTTGCTTGTGTATTCTAAATTTCATTTTTTTTAATATGTTTATCGATAATTATACCTTTACAGAATATAAAAAAGAAACGTGTGACAAGATAACTTGTGACAAAAATATATCGATCTGAGGGCTTATTTTGATGTGATCGCACTTGTTTAGGTCAACATTAGGCATTTGTAAATCTAAAGGTTTATAATCTCCTCTTCTAAACGCTTAAAATTTATGGTTGAAAGCACAATAAGAAATGCACTGCCCCATTTCGCAGGATATTTTTATTGATTTTTCATGTTTTCTTTGATAAGATAAGGTTATATGTGCTTATAGACACAATACAAAATGGCAATAACAATATCGAAGCCCAGAAAGTATACATATTCTTATCTGTGAATATTTGTATTCTAACATAGAAACGCACTTGATATTCATTAAATTTTGCAATATTTATATTTGTATGTTTAAAAAATAACAATGGAAGAAAGCTGATCGTAAAATTGAATGTATCCATTTTACGTTCCATTTTATTTTGAATTTTTCATTTATTTTTTAAAATCAATAAACAAGAAAATACACAGGTTTTTGCTAACTGAAAAGCAGCCGCAACATTTCTACTTCGGAGCATGGACTACTTAAAACACAAAATCTAACAGAAAATTTCTATAGTTTCTAAAAATATTTTCGGAAGTTTCAAAATAATTAATTAGAGAAAAGTATTTTATTTGTGATCGAAGCAAACGTTTGAAGCAGAATCTGGGTAATTTAATTATAATTACTATATATGTTTGTGATGCCCGTACCTCAACTTCATGGCATGCACTACCAAATCTTTTTAATGGCACTTTTTGCCTAAAGATAATTTTGTAAAACTTTTAATTAATTCTCCCATTTATTATTATTAATTAAAACAAAATAAATATGGTAGGAATTCAAATAATTAAGTAAAATAACTATATTACCTATTGCAGGTATGTACAACCATTCCATGAATGCTGATTTTTTTCCCGGGCATCATTCCACCAGGAATCAACCCAATAAATGGCACAATCTGGAAAAATGGTACAATTAAAATTAATATCAAAGATTAAATTATTTTTTGATCTACATGTAAGGCAATGTAATAATGACGGATATACACGTATTTCGTAAATATTATTCTAACATACTGGTACATATACTGTATATATACAGTATATACAGGTGTTCAACCGGAAGTATCATTAGGCACATTTATAAACTTCTGGATGCTGGTAGGCTATATATGGCCCCTACAGTACATGCATGTATATATTGAAAATTACTCAGATTCATATTAAAAAAAAATCATAAAACATATATTACTTACTAATGCACCTGGATGAGCCATAGTGATTGCACAATATTATGAATCCTAAATCCTGTATCGAGCTAAGGCACGTCAGCTTTTATACTTTACTTCAGCTATAGGCGTGGTTGAATCCGCATGCAGATGACACAACGTGAGCTCATTTTATGATGTCATACTCACATGACCACGTGCTAGAAATATTTTTTTATGAAAAGGCGGGAAATTTGAAAGGTTTGCTTGTCTTTATATGTGTACATGTAACATTGAAATTGAAAAAATATTCTTTAGTCTTCATTGCAATTTCGCATGGAGACACGTTTATTTTCAGACAAAATTCTTGAGCACACGAGTAGTAAGGAACGTTCAGTTTCTGTAAAAAACGAAATTTTTTACGTTTTCCAAAAAACTTTTTTTTCTCATTATTCTAACAGTGAAAAAACTTGTGATGAAATTTGTTGTCCAAATTAATTAATGCCAATATAAACCTTACTTACAATTGACAAGGAGTGTATTCGATCACACTTTAACGTGATGTCAATGTTAACACGCTAAATGGTTTGAAAACATATTTGTGGTCATTGTCGTTTCCAAACAAATTGGTTTTTGTACACAAGACTTCCAGACTGCAAAAGTGGCGCAAAAGTGCAAATATTAGCTTCTCATTTGGAAGTTGTCATGGTCCATGGACAAAAAATTCATGACAGCATGAAGCGAGTAGCTGTCAAAAATGTCCATTTTTTTTAATCACCTGGACAAAAGGAATGCGAACTTTGAAGAACAGTAAAAAATTGTAAAGGTATACGGTGTATAATTTTTAAACCATTCGATTTTTATTTAAATGTTCAAATAAATCAAAAAATGACTTTTTCACTGTCAAGGGTGGCAGACTCCAAATTAAAAATCTTAAATCCTTTTAACATTTTCAACTAAAGCGTTTTAATGAATAAACTCAGATTTTATTCAAGACAGAATTATTATGTGACTCATCAATGTTTTACAAATTTTATCAGCTTTTAAGAAATTAACGTAAAAATAGAAATACTTCAAACTCAAACGTAAAAATTAAAGAATGTATACATGTAATTGAACATCGTAACATTTTGCATTCCATTTGGGCCCATTGTCGTCACCCACATCCATGCATGCAATTCCAAACACATTGAGCCTTCTTTGTACTGAAACGACGATTTTTGTACATTTTTGTGCGAGTGCGGAAAAAATGATATGAAACCCGAACTCTCTAGATTATTGATGCACTGTATTTGGCTTTTTGTATCCCGAATAAATGCATACTGTAGTATTTGACATGAAGAGTACCAGACTTATAGTCAGTGCATTTCTTCACTTGTAGATGTAGGGACACATTTCCATCTGACATAAATAAATATTGCCGATTTCATGCTTGTATGCAAACTGGCTCCTCCTGGACTCTGAAGCAGTAACATTATATGGAAAAAGTCGCATTGGTGTATCAATTGTTGCAACATTCGTAAATGGTGAAAATCGAAAACTGTCCATATTAGTCAAGATAGAGTAAAAATGGAAATTGTAGCAAAGAGGGATATGATTGTTTAGCTAATTAAAAAATACCAAACCAAGTAACATATTTGAAAACAAACACTCGACCAAATCAAACCGCAGATTATTTATTTTAAGAAATGAAGGATCAAGGAATTTCACATATTAATAAACAATGCGTTTCATTTACAAATATTTAATTTACAGGTACAAAGCGTTACTCCGATTTCTGATTGGTTTCCTTAGATGCCATGTGCCGCATTAGTAAACTGGTAAGTTTCTCAATTTTCTTAACGTCTTGGGCGAGTTCCGTTCTATATTGTAACACCTAAAAACAGATTGCTCGAGTTAGTTGCAAATAAAACCAATTAATTCAAACGTGACAATCACATATGTAAACGCATTTTAAGATCGTGTTGGCCTACCACTTGATTATCTGTGATTTTTATGGCCATTTTCCCTTCCTGGTGCCTATATTTAATAATGTACCGCACCTTAACAAATAAAAACATGTCAGAATGTAAATACACTGTAGGCTACTACACGTGGAACATATTCAACCACCTTCAACTAAGCCTACCTTCATTGGATCAGCTAAATAAAGCTTTTCCGCCGCCTTAGCGAATTCTTCCCAGGATGTTATGTATGTCATTTTAATACTGCTCACTATAGTCTATATTATTTCAATCACTCGACTATATCCAATGCTGATTTGATGAGAAAACCGACATAAACACCAGCATTAGCTGCTCTTTGCATATGTCCAGTTGTCCACGATCCAGTTAGTAATTAGAGCGACCATCTTGGAACTCAAATTTATTCTGTAGTCAATGCTTGTTTTCCGTAATCCGTTGTTCTCGTCTAATCTGTTCAATAAAACTAATAAAATTATAGATTTAAAAATGTCGAGCATTTATAGATACGAGTAACATGTTAATAGTTCTTCCGTAATGTGTAATTATGGAATATCATCTAGCAAAGAACATATCAAGAGGCAATCAGGAGTCGTAATATGGCCGCAACCTGGCCTACCGAGCATCACTTGTCATTATCTGAATAGACGGCAATTACGGCGCTTTCTATAACTGCCTTATGCCAGGAAAATGGGTGAGATAACGGAATTCTGCTTTCAAACTCGTAAAAAGTAATTATCAATGACGAAATATACGTAGGATCAATCACGGAAATTCAAATGAATCATATATAGTCTCCCACATCGGTTATTACGCTCAGACTGATTCCAAGTCGTTGGCAGAAGTAGAGCTGGCCAAAACCCCTGTTCCTCCCTTCCCCCCCATTCCCCCCTCGAGTGGTCTAATTCCAAAATGGCGTCGGCGGGCAGTCGGTGAGGTGAAGTGTGTTTATTTTAGCATCAGAAGTCGGCGTTTTCCCCCGTAAACTCCGGGAAATTAGTTTAAATGAAAGAAGCCAAGTTCGGCAAGCAACTGTACGGCAGTTCAGTGGCCGGTGCTATTTAATGTGACATTTTCAATAGGAATTTGTGAAAGATTTAGCTGATCAAAAAATGAGGTAAGTACAGTATAGATGCAATTTTGTTGGTTTTTTGACATATTGTTTGTTGAAGGGTGTGCATTTCTTGTAACCAACCCGTGTCACTGTCTATTGCATTATCGTACTCAAGATGAGCTCTTCTAAATGTGAGACCGATGTAAAATTCTGCCAAATTATTGTCCTGCTCTGCAGCCAGTAGGCTTACTGCTCGAAGTAAATTTATGCCCCTATGTGGTGGATATGGGAGAGGGGGGCTTATCAATATTTTTTATTGTTTTTGCATTAAAATACGTAATAGCTATATAAAATCCACAAACGCTTTTGAGAAATACAAGTGGCCAAGCCTTCTTGTTACTCAAATTGTCCGTTTGTTGCTAGATGTGTATCAGAGGCACCTTGATTACATTTTATTGCCCTGTAGGTTACACGATAAATTCCATTGTTTGATTAAGGTCAATATGGTAACCTTATCCTATTGTTTCGGATAATATCTACGAACATTGGCGGGCGTAATTCTAATGAACTATTGATAAGAAATTTCTGGACAAGTTATAAATTTCTCTCTGGGATTGAATTTCCCAGTTTTAACAGGGTTAGTCAGATGGCAGTCGACAGTTGTCATTCTGACCATGTAGCGACCCATTTAACTGTCGCGATTAAGGGGAACAGATTGACCTAAAACGAAGTTAAACAACTCTTCCTTCGCAAATCAGTTAAAAAAAAATGCAAGATAAATCGAAGAATATGAATAAAAAATCGAATTCGCTGGTGTTGTTTATGTAATTTGTTGCAACAGAATAGGCTATCCATTTTAATGTTTCTGGCTTTATAAATAACAAAATTGATACCAATGAAAAACGTGAATATTTTATTCAACATCCAAAATCCAAAGTTTCTATTTGCATTGCACTGCTTTCTTCCTATCCATGGAAATTCCCAAAATTAGAAAGTTCAGTTTATGTTCCTGCTGCACTAGGACAAAATTTCGAAAATATCTGGCGGAAGTTTTTCCTCAGTTAGTAGCAGGGTAAAACCAGGCACAAGTCCAAAGGCAAATGTTGTACAAATGTCGTTTTGTAGTACTCCAATTTACATTGCATGAAAAGTTGGCTACACTTAAAATGTAATGAAATCTTGTACGGAAAAAATTTTCTGCATAATACATAGTTATTTAATAAAATTTCCCCGCAATTTTTTTTTTCATTCTCCTTTGGATTTTTAAAACGCGTAATATAATATAGGTTTTATTCTGAAATTAATCATAAATTGAAGGGAGTAATGTTTGAATATAGCCTACATGTTTACTAATTTTTCATATCAAAATTGCTCGAACTTTAGCGCTTAAGGCAAAATGTTGATCTTTGGAAGTTTCTAGTTGAGGTTTCTACTTGTAGTTAACTGCAATCGAATTGGTCATCGAAGACCATAATGTCGCAATCTCATGACATCTAGCAGAGATTCTAGGATTTTTTGTAATAGTTGCAGTATTTTGGAGTGAGTGAGGGAGTGATGAGATTTTTAGGGCGTAACGCTCATACAACGACTCCTAGTAGGACAGAATAGGATAAAAGCAGCATGAGAGAAAAGGAAGGGAGCATTTTCCTGGTCGAATTTTAGAGGAACCAGTTTGTCATTCGCATGGAGACTACTTTGGAAAACCACGAAACCTATTGTCATGCCAGCTGACATGGGCTTTAAACCTTTGATGCGAGGCTGAGCTTATTGAGAGAGAATGCTCCGATGGATTTAGCCCATTCTGGAGCCGGATTAATTAACCGATTATGTAATGGTATTGAAGTTGAGCGAAATTAAATGCAATGGACGTGAAGTGGGTGACAGCCTGCAAGGTCTGGTGGCCCATTATTACTAGAATTATGGTGAATTTGTCCTTCCTAATTTTCGTTCCAATGCATACTATAGCCGTTTCCACATAAAATAGGAGCTCAGCAGTGCACCGAGCAGTGATCAAATTTCACCAGAACTGACATTCTGATATGACTTGGTCGACGCAGAAATTTGTCCCAGAAACCAACCATTTTTACCCCCATTTACTGAGAAAACTAGAAGATGTTTATTAGCCTAGTAAACCCGAATGTCAAATGATGCGTTTTTACAGTGGTTTCAGAAGTTTCCGCTCGGATTGCTACACGAATGGTTTTGCAGCCAGACAAAAATCCTGCGTGGCCCGTATTCCACGCCCAACTCCCCACGACATTGCTACAGGCACATTTCGCCATTTGATATGTCAGAACCGACCAAATGCCCCATGCACGGAACACCGTTTCAGTTGCTGTTATTGCTACAAATTGTCTCGGTTTGTCCCGCTTTGAACTACTGGCCCAGTTAAAATCGGTGTCAAACGTGTCACAATTATATAACCGATTGCACGAGAAAGTTGTCCGCATTTGCTCTCCTACCTTGCTATTAGCAAGACCTTGGAAGCTCCCGTTAAACTCTAATTTTATCCCTTGTTTCACACTTCGCTGCCTGCGAGAGGATGTTCCGTGCAGCGTTCCGAGAAATTTCGACGTTGTCCTTGCTCGTTTGAGGCAAGGGTACGTGGTTCCGCTCTCCAAATCCTGCGTGCGAGCAGCATTTAGCCTAATTACTGCATTACGAAACGGTTTGTGCAGTGACAGTTTTCATGTTTTTTGGAACCTCGCTAACTGTTGCCTGCCAACAACTTCGCATTGGTTGCACGCGTGCACCTCTTCATAAGCCATCATCATCTCGCTTCATCCTGCATATCCAACGTTGATAAATGGCATCGATGCAACTAAGCTCTTAAAAAACTGTTGAAGAAAAAACGATCTGGTTGCACGGACCATTAATTCTTGCATTGTTGCAGAGCGATGATAAATGGTAAATTAGCGTAGGAGCAACTGGGATTGAACGGAGTTCCCACATTAACGATCCCGTTCTTTTCTTTGAAGTGGAATTGGATATATGACGAGGATATGCTGAAATGAATCAGAATCCATTGTGGAAAAACATGATGAACATGAACGTTAAGAAACGTCAAAAACGTTGACTAATTAAGAATATGGTGATATGAGCAACTCTGTAACTATAGGGCTTGCCACTCTGGGAAGAATGTTGAAGCAAGTCTTCAACATTCTTCCCAGAGTTATATAATCCAGAATGTTGGAAAATCGTCAGATCTATCTACAGGTACATGTAATTCAGTATATGCATTAAATTCTTAATTTCGTTGATTCGTAAGGACGGTGAAGTAAGGTTCAAGAAATGAGTTTGTACAGGTAGCAGCTCTCAGTTGTTGGGCCAAAAAAATTTGGGGACAAACTGTGACTGTTATCTTTAGTTTTACTTGGACTTTATATCGTGTTCGAACAGCTGTCCAAACATTTGCTTCTATACCTGTTTGTCTTTTTTGGCAAAACTGTTTGTTCAGGGTATCCGTGACCTGTAGACATGGTAGCTATAGCATGTTGTCAGGCTCGTGAATTTTCCAGGTTCTTTGGAAAAGTTGAACGTTGGACGATAGAAATATACTTCGTGTTGATGTTTCACCAAATAGCGTCAAAAAGCGCTGCAAACTGGTTACAATTTCTAGAATGTCCCCATTTTGTATTTTTATTTACTTTCCTATCTAGAGTTCATAGTCTCTAACCAGCTAAGGTTATGGCCTTTATCATTCAATAAGCACATTCTTTAATAATTGATTTGCTGCAAACTGGGGAGTCCTTCCAAGTCCATCTTTCATCACATATAGTATATTCCCACATGTAAATCGCCATTTTTCCTTGCTTTAACATTTTCAAATGTACGGTTAAGTGAATGAATGTAAACAACCATGGAATATCTGTCTATTATCAAATTGATGTACCGTAAGGGGTGATGGGAAAGTTTCCTCTACCGAATAGCCGTAACACCAAAAATTCTTTATTTACCTAACGTTGAACTAGTTTTGATCTTCCTCAAACAATATCTCCTGGGCACCATTACACCCAATGACAAGTTCCATAGTGCAGATGGAGTGCTACAGTTTACAGCAAATGAATTACATGTATACCGTACGAAAACAATTTCATTTTTACTTCCTTGTTTATCATAACAAGGCCGCTGCTTGTTACTGAATTTCAGTTTTGGCAAACATTTCCAACATTTTGATACTTCGAAGTTTTTATACTTTTCAAGAGTTAAATTTCAGCCGTCGAGGAGAAATGTTTAGCGCTGGCTGCATGCTTCTGTATTGTTGTTGTTACGGACAAATATAGCCCAGAAAGATAACAGATGTTCTGATGGTTTGACACTGAGGTGACGTTATCCATGGACCATCAGCCAATTTATAAGCCATAGGCCCCTATAGGTACATGTAATAAAGTTTGTAGAATGGATTGATTGATCTGTGATAAGTAACAGTTTAGCAGAACTGTCTTCGGAATAGATTGGGAAAATATTGTTTAAAACTCGTGAGTAGCTATTTCCGGCTTGACTTTACTTCATGATCACTCAGCACCGCACCTACAGTAAACGCACATACAGTACTGTATGTCATACCTGCAGGTACCTGAATTGCGCTTACTATCATCTTGCGTCTTGCATCACTCCTACCCTCAATATGCCTTCTAATCTTATTTAGGATGACATCAGCATGACGCGTGAGCATTTGTGGAAAAAGGGTGCATGGCCATAACTTTAGCTGAATTTTTTGATCCACTATTAACAAATATTGGTGCAATTAATACTCGGTATTTTACCGCCATCTCAAAGCTGTTATCTTGTGATTTCCAACTTTGTACTGTACCCGTATGTGACAAAACTAAATATACTAATCTTTTTTTAATATCTGATAACTTAGTTAGGCCTATTAATTAACAATCATCATTTCCAATTATATCTTAAAGTAATAATGAACGAGCATAATTTTCAATGATAACTTAAAGTGATCATTAGCTTAACAGTCATCATTATCAATAAAATAAAATGTTTTTTTTATGCGATTTTTGTGTAAGTGTCATTTCGATCTTTAAATTATGGTAAAATAAAATTAAAATAATTTTAAACGCTAAGCAATTTTTTTCCTACGATTCACACGATTCTCTCAGGATGTTGGCTTTTCCTCACAAAGAAATCAGCCATGCATCATTGTTGGTTTTTTACTTTTCTGGCTAGTCGTAAATATTATTATTAAACTTCCATACTTTTAGGCTTTTCTCAAATTAGTATTTCATAAGTGGTTCAAGTTCTCTTTTGACATTCCAAAAATTCCCATAGTATGAAGTCTTAAACGAAGTCTACCATCAACAAGCTCGGTGAAATAACTTCTATTAATAATCTGTAAATTTTCTTGCTTCAGCTACATTTCACTTAAGCTCTTGCTAGAAATAAACTAAAATCTCATCAATTGACGCAAATTAACAAATGCGCTTTTAGATAGTCTCAAACAATTGCAAATGCAAAATGTCGTGGTTGTTTGAAGATGACTTCCTTTACGTATATTTTTCAGCATAATCAAGCAAGCATGTTTGAAGTTAATTTGGCGGTCGACATGACGGCTTATACACTTTCTATATCGACCATAAACCTTCAGTCAATAACATTTATTTCAAATTACGAGCGTACAACGTCACTAATTAAGTAGTGCAGCCTACATTGCAAATGTAACATCAATTTTGACAAGTTAATGGGCAAACTAGACCGTTACTGGATTTATCGATTAATTACCAAGGACCTTGGCAATCTTAATTAATGATAAATAAATTACAACGATGTTTAACGAAGATAGAAGCACTGGGCTGTCGTATACCCGTACTAGATTTCCCTACTTTGTGAAGGGACATTGAAACAAGAGTGATTTATTTCTTTGTTCAGTATAATCACATGAAGGTGGAACATTGATGGCGCATACTTCTCGGTACAGACGTCGAGCAATTTGTGTTAATTTCTTATCAAGAGTTATATTTAAATGTTGATATTTTATCATCGTCCAATGACTAAACGTGTTTTTTCAAGAGCCTTTATCGTTGCATTTTAAACTGTTTTTTATCTCAAGGACGGTTGTATTATTGATTTACCTGAGGAATCCTTTTTATGAGTTTCGATAAAATGTACCACGCTTTTGTACGGTGTATGTGATGAATTTAAATACTAGGGGAACTCAAGAATGTATAGATCCACACTAGCAGTTGTGGCAGTAGCTAAGTGGTAGCCAATTGGAATGCCGGATTTTGTGTGGGATTTCTTATTGATTTCCAAATAACTACTGCCACAATTACTGGTGTGGAACTACATTCTTGAGTTCCCCTAATGTAGACTAGCTATCAAAGCTCCTCGCGCAAGCATTTTATATAGACACTGTATACCACTTTTTGAATCAATATTTTTAAAAGGATCTTTGAAGACGACGTTGTCGTAAAATGCGTGTTTATCACGAAGACAGTTAATGCAAGTGAATTTTTCATTCTCTTAATTTATTATTTACCCTATGTCATTGAAGGATATCGCATTACTGTATTGCGATTGTTGTAAATTTGTAGTTTTATCGATATGCTCATAACCAGAAAACAGCTGAAAATGATCATTGCTACATTTTCAAAAGATTTTATAAACATGGTTTAGCTGTGCAGGGTGGCCACAGGTCGACAGGGAAGTCAGGGGAAAAAAGTGATCATGGAAATGTCAGGAAATTTGTGAGTGGTCAGAGAAATTTTCCCAAATAAAAGCAAAATGCTACCCATGCACTCAGTCTTCTAGCAGCTCCATCCCCCCAAAAAAACTGAATATGCATTAACGAGTAAGTTTTGGTCAAGGAATTTTGGATTTTAGTCAAGAAAGACAGGGAAATTGAAAATGAAAATTTTGTGGCCACCCTGCTGTGATTTTTAATGCGAAGTATTTTTAACTTCACATACTATATGTGAAAAATATACAATCTGACGATGAAAAGGTTTGAAAATGTAAACTTGTACATTATATATACATTATGTTTTGTCTCATACTAGATCTTGGTCTGACATCCAGAAGTTCCAGTGTTCATGAGGCAGTTAATGCCCAGCTCTCATGATTCGTCTTATGAGGGCTCATAATTAATTCTAAGACATTGCCAAGGATGTTGCTTTAAAACTTGCATGTCTTAAACTCTCAACACTTCTCCCTTTTTCATCTTACTACACACCTGGGTTTTATCCATAGTTTATGCAAAACTGGAAGCCAACAACCGATCCCCAGATGGAACGCTATACATTTCCCAGTAATGTGTTTTGACAGACCTGGTATACACGAGCATGTCTAAAAATTTCTGATTCATAGCATGTTTTGGGCTTAATTTTTTAAGGATCATCTGCGCCTTGGCTCCAGCAAATTTAGGTTTGAGATGAAGAACCTCATCACGCTAGATTCCTATTAAGGGAGTACACGTAATCCCTAAAGTTATAATACAGTACGTAAGAAAACATCTTTTCCCTCTTGAACCGTGCA
Source organism: Megaphyllum sjaelandicum (assembly GCA_034698745.1). Classification (NCBI taxonomy): domain Eukaryota; kingdom Metazoa; phylum Arthropoda; class Diplopoda; order Julida; family Julidae; genus Megaphyllum; species Megaphyllum sjaelandicum. The sequence goes on along the minus strand of JAQGBX010000365.1, from coordinate 11,871 downwards.
TGCTCTTCCCTGTTTTTTACTGAATCCAGATTGAACTCCTGAGTGGCCGTTACTAGCTACAATGGAATCTTTAGAATACAAAGATTGATCGAACAAACATGATTTTGCATGAATATTTGTTTACATTATGTGACGTACTGTTTTTCAATTTGAGAATTTGAGAAAGTGCTCACTTTTTTTTCACTCAAGTACCCAGGTAGCAAGATGAACAGAAAAGGACGTCAGTTAAGTACGTCATTTTTTCCAAATAATAATGACGTCAAAATGTCCCTCCTTTTGACGTCATGATTTTTTAGTTTTTTTTTTTGGTGGGGGAAGGAAATTGACGTATATATTTTTTTTTCTTCAAAAAATGACGTCTTTTTGGACAGCTTGCTACGTGGGAAAGTTGCTTCATTTACTGTATATTGAACTCATAAATTTGCATTTTATGGCAAAATCTTGTGGAACTGACTTGTTTAGAACGCGGTTCAATATGAAAAAAGCTATACTAGGAAGTTTTCTTTGCCTGGTGATTTTCTCATCGTATTTGTTGCACATGTTGCCTTTTTTCGTTTAAACAGACTTACCAAATGTGCACGAGCTGTTTCCTTTAATGAATGATTATCGAAAAACTATGCCCTTTCCGAGTTTCATTGCTTACTCGTGTAACTAAGGGAAAAAACCAAGATACCCGGCCATTCCCCATGTAATAAGTTACTCATCCTGCCACTGGGAACAAGCAATTTCTTGGAGTATTTGAACTCAGCTGCTATTTCCGTCCAAAGGAATGAAAAATCAATCAAACGAAGAAGTGCATATTGCTCACTCAGTGCCTGGTCTGGCAATCCCCGGATTCGCTCGTTCAATAATAGTTCAATCGTACGGCAGATTTACTTTCCTGCTATGAGACGTTGACTTAAGTCTACCAAATGCCAAGTGGAAAACTAGACTTCTTATGTCCGACTTCCGTTGCCAAGGATATTCATGTTCTTTTGCATTTCCTTTTTGGCAGTTTCTGGTACAAATCGAATCATCCAGTGCACGTGGAACTCTTTTTTGCGTGGAAGTTCCGATGGTGGATTGTTTTATTAAAGTAGTCAACATAATGCATCATCCATTGCAAATGAAGCATTTTGCCCAGATGTGCATGGCGCCAAGCAACACTTCAAATGCGTGGGCATACTAAAATTTCAACAGTTTTCATTTTCATGAAGTCAATCACTTTGTGTACCAAAATGCCAGCCATGCAGCGTTTGTTAATGCTTAAATTCCACCTAAATTAGAAAACCACTCATCCTCTTCTTATTAACGTGATGCCCCCATCATAGGAAGAAAATAAATATACGAATGGAATACACGTATATACGACAAAATGTCAGTAACTTTTTTATATGCAAACGATATTTTGATGCTGAGACATCAGCGTCAACTTTGCGACGCCATAGAATACAGTTACATGAGATCGGATGGACGATCAGGAATGTGGACAATGTGAATCCAACATTATTTCTTCCAATGTTTTAATTTGTCAGTTATGAAAACATAAATGAAATCTAATTACTTTAAGTTGGAAATTTTCGTTTTTAAAAGCCATGGTTATGAAAATGCTCAGAAATATGCACTTGACTTTTCGGAAACGCCTTAACTTGCCAAGTCTCCAGATATAACCATACCATACAGTTTTTGATGTCAAGATTTAGCCTGATTGGAATAAAATCAGCATAGTATCCGATCTATTTATGCTTGCATTTATTCCTACAAAATTTGACCACCCTAAAACATCCACTACCAACCAACCGACCGACCAAAAAAAATTTGGTTCACCTACGATGCTTTTCAGACAGGAAGCTCGTTCACAAAATGGAATACATTAAATTAAACAAGACCTCCATTTCAAAACACGCCATGCAAATGATGCGCAATTCATCAGGGTATTATTTTGCATTTACAAATTACAGTACATAAATTTAATTATGTAGAGCATAAAGCCGCATGAATTTAACAAATTCGTATACATTCATGAATACTGATATAAAATGGCAGCCAGAATGTATATACAGGAACTGAACACAATTTCCTGTTGGCCAATCTTAACCTTCCCTTCATATAATTTTACGGTCATGATAGGATATTATCGGCTTTCAATGACTAGTTTTCAATTTGCAAACTTAAACATGCTGCGATCGACTCTGCAGTAGTTTTCGGTTATTTGGCGGCTTTTGTAAGGAATAATATTGCATCATTTATTACTCAAATAAAACATTCTTTGCTCACGAATATCACGGTTCCGTTTGGCGTAACTGAAGTTGGTGTGCTGCTGATGGATGCAAAGAATTAGGCATCTTGAAGAACTTGGCCTTTGTCCTACATGTCTTCTGTGTGGGCTTCTACATGTTTATGCACTCAACGCTCATTAGCATACGTTTTCTACCTACTTCATGAATATTGCAGGTTTCTTTGCCCGAACTTTGCACATCGAGGTGGAAATCGAAGCCAATGTACTTTGGTTCACTTACTTGTATACATGTATTGAGTGATGGAAGATATTGCAATACTACGTAAGATCGCATTTTTCAAGAAGGCATGGGGGAATGTACTGGAGGCGTTTCCTGAACGTGGTAATCAGCTTGCGAAATGAGAACCACCAGGATTTGGTACCGGAATTCAATTTCTTTCCAATCTGCCACAGTTTGTTTAGTTTAAGGTTGTTTAGATTCGTCCATTTTGTTGCAAGTAATTTGTCAATAGACTCCCGCGTGGTTACGTTTTAAGGATCTGAAGCCAATCGAACGAGAAGGTTTGTTTGTTATAAAGAAACTTTCCATGTACATGTACAGTAAAACCTGGAAAAGTGACCACCTTTGAATGGTGACCACCTGTTTATGTTGTCAGACCACTTTTTAGTGTATTGTTTTTTCTAGAGTACATTTCCTTCATAAAAATTCTCTGTATAATGACCAGTGAACACCTGTCTATTTTGTACAGTGACCAATGTGTGATATCTTTTTTTTGGCAATTTTTACATTGCCAATGTACCTTAAAAAGTGACCAGATAACAGATGAGTCACGTAATACATCTTGCTTTAACCCTTGGACATGATGATTCTGTACTTTTTTGGTTTTGTGGTTTTTTAATGTATTACAGGCTACATATGTATAAGTGCAGTGTACATGTTCATAATTTTAATTCAGGCATTCTTTGTATAGTGACCACCTGTGTACAGTGTACCCGTCTAGCGCTCGATAGATTTCTATACCTGACTGAATAGCAAATCGATAAGCTGGTAATTTTGTGATAAAAATGCTGGTAATATAATTGTATCTTTCCTGGTTGTATTAGACAACATGCGCTTCATGGCAGTATTCAATCGTTAGACAAACAAGATCTTTCTCCAAACCTGTTGAACCCAGGGGTCAATGGCGAGCACTTTGCGTGGGTCATGTCGTCTTGATGGATAGGTTCTTGGCAGAATGCGAAATGCTCGGACGTGGGTGTTCACCGCACATCTGATAAATAGTGAACAACTCCTCATCAATCAATGCAATCCTGCTCGCATTCAGTCCAGTATTAATTAGATTACTCGCAGCGGGATGTCATGAATTCGCCATGAATCGCACTTGTTGTGCCTCAGAAAGCGCTCTTGTTTGAGATTTTTCGCTGTGACAGGTCAGCGATGAGGAACTGAATTGCCTCCAGCATCATTCTGGGCTGCCTAAACTGGCGCTTCTTATAGGCCTATAATCGGTCATTGCAAGCCGACTAAGAAAAAGGGTCAAGTACATGCAGTATCACTGCATAATAAAATGATTTGAAGAGGATCTTTTTCTCGTTTGAACTCGAATATGCATCGCGTCTTGTTCATGGCACTTCCGGCATTGACGACAGATTAGGACGTAATGGGCCGATGCCTCGGTTATTCGGTTGGTCTAACTCGGGTAATTTCCGATTAATGTCTGTGTGGATGTATTGCTTAGGAAGACTAGCTATACAAGGACGCAGTTCGTGGCTTACTCCCACCAGAGATATAGCCCTTGACATCGCGAAGTCATTAGGCAAAACCATGGTCAGAGAGGACGCCACTGCTATAGCTGAGCATGCAGCAGCATCACCAAACATCCCATACGTGATACAACGCTCCCTGTTGATGACATTGCCAAATTCAAATATTTTTTACCTTAATGTTTCTTCAGTGATTTTCTGGGTTTAAACATTTTACAGCTTTCTCCAATTAGCATAGTGAAGGTGGATCATAATCATTAACCATGGGAAAACCTGAGGCATTTTGTAAATTATGCTCGGAAACTGTGTTACGATTTTACTGTACGAATTTTTCGCTAGTATCCCCATGTTTTCGGCTTACATTAGTACACATAATGTTCATTATTGTATGTTTATTTATATCTGCTGTGATTTTCATTTTGCTGCATGTTTTCCAATTTTAGAGAGCTTGAATAAACGTAGCAAAGCAAAATTGCTGTTTGGTCGTTGTTTTTCATCGATGTTTATTTAATTATCTACTACCGACCACTTGAGGATGTCGAATTCTGTAACAGGAATATTGGGAGAATCTGGACAAAGTCGTAAGCAATACAGAACCCCCTAATATTCAAGCCACCCGTCTGTTTGAGGAATGGAGAATATTCGAGTAGTTTTATAGGTAAAACCAGGTGTCCACAGCTTTTAGCCTCAGGTTGTGTGCCGTAAACATCGCATCTATAAGAAAAAGCACGTTGACATAATGAACAGCCTGGCGCCCGACTGGTCAAACACGGTTAACTGGTTGCGCAGGTTTCTCCAGGATCCATTTGTCCGAGGTCTAATTGACAGAGGATGCCATCGACTGCATGCGTTTGTTTTTCCGTTTGATTTTCTACCATCCCTCCCAAGCAAGCAAATATCCACGTACGTTTAAAGGAAAATTTAATTTTAATGGCCCTCGCATCTGGATTCGATGCCGCGAGCGGCAGCTTCGGTTTTGGAGCCTCTTCATTGGTCGGAATTCGATGTGACGATGGATGGAAGATGCTACCAGAGGGCATTGAACTGCATGGCAGCGTTGTTGTCGCATCATCAGCGAGTAGTATTCGTGAGCGGTGCCATGGCTGCGCTAAAGGAGCGCAAACGGTTCAATAATCCGCAGCAGACGGCAGATTGCAGTGCAGTTCCAGAATTGGTGCACTGATTCCGGTTGAAGTGCGCCACAAACGGAGCTTCAACTCCAAGCGAGTTCGGCCATGTTGTGAAGCGCGGTTGGAGATAACGCAGACTCCTGTTTTTCCAACGTTGGATTATTTTCGGATTATCGATATTCGAATCGTCTGGCGTCTCCCTAATTTCTGGAGAATCTGCGGTTGAAATGGCGGTGATGGAGTGAACGGCATGCTGTGTTGCTTCCAGTTGGTCATGAAGAAACCATTCGCCGTCATGTCTGGGTCTGAATACGGACCGACTCCCAGGTATGGTTTGTTGTGCTTGCACCCAGTTGATTCTGTGGCACGAAAAAAAGCTGAGGAAATTGGATTTTTTTTTTTCTGGCATCCATGGTTCCTCGTAGGCGAGGAATTTGTTCGGGGCAGATTGCCAGGGCCTGAATTTCTGGGTTCCGAGTTGATGTACCAAGAAAATAACCTTGATCTTTTACCAGGGATGCATGGTGCGATAAAATGTAACGTATTGTGACAGCGCTATTCGGGGTTCTTGATCATGGCCAGATCTAGCTGGTCTTGAACATGTATTTCGTGGTCTGATGCGGAAATGGAATGTTTTTTCTGGTAACTGTTTTCGCACTTTAGTGAAAACAAAACTGAGAACTAAATAATGCCAAATGCGCTGTCCGTACTTTTTTTTTTTATTATCAAGTATCGATTACTTATGAATTTATATCTTAATGAGAGTCAAGTAACCAAAGCAGTTGCGCAGTAATGACTTGTTATGTTTGTTAGGCATTGTCATCTGCACGAATTATTGTTAATCTTTGATTGTACTGAAGTGCATGGATAGCTACTATAAACATGAGCTTAAATGAAAATATAAATTAATTCTTATACTCGTACAGGATATAGTAGTTTATAGTACATTATGATATTAAGAATAGCTTACTTGTTAAGATTCATATGTTTATATTAATATGCAACATTGCATTGTATTGGAAATTTATTTCTCAGAAAAAAAAATTTAGCAAATGCACCCACTAATCTAGACCTTATACACGCAGTATGTTTTAAATTATTTCCAAAAACATCGTTTCCTAAGTGATATAGTTGTGCAATACATTTTGATATTGTGCTTGTCTTCAATCGACAAACTTCATGTAACAAGTAGAAATAATTTGGCCGAACAGAATGGTGCATATTTATATATCGAGCAATTTGTTCCACCTTCGTATGCAATTAACAGGTAGACGTGCGACTCAACATACATTTACGTGAGGCCATTTGCGATACTCAGTAACATCACATATTAACATACAATGAGACATTTACACTTAATCTAGTTAAAATGGAAAATTTATCCCCCCTGCAGATCAAACTCAATTTTTGGCCAAGCTATAAGCAACTCCACGAAATCCGAGTGCTTGCTCAATACCGTAGTCAATTCAATACATGTAATTAAATTGAAGAAAATTTGATTAATTCTTCAGTAAATAGGAAAAACCTAAATTTGTAGAAAAGTGCGGAAAATTGTGTCCAGATTTTTTATTATTATTATTTATAGTTTCATTATGTTCAGATTTTCAGGATTTCAGGATTTTGTAAATCTTAACATCACGGATTTGATATATTCAGTAGAACTCGCAGAATCTTAGCTTCGATCGACCATGGATGGTTGTGCAGAATGGAATTATTGATAAAGTGGAATTTTGAAATGCGTTTCAATATCCCATCACTCGCATATTTGCGTCCGATATTTACGAAACTGCAGACTGCAGTGGATATTGATCGGGTTTTTGGGATCTCATAAGCATCATCAAATATTTACGCATGCGAAAGTCGCCGCCATTGCCCTTAAGATCATGACTATGATCATGATCAAAGCTCACAGACGCAGCTATCATCTAGATCTGACATTGGGCGTGATCAAAGTTAATCGGATCGGATCATTTGCTTCAACTTGATATTCATTTATGCACCAAATGCAGATGTGCAAGATTTCCCCCCCCCCTTACCTGTAAAATGGAGCATCACTTAACCTGGTGCTAAACCCTGCTTACACGTAATGCCATAAAATGAGAATGTGCCAAGTGTAATAAATATATATCGTGGCAATAATTGTTTCCAAAAGTATTTTACTGACAGGCTCCCACATTCGTTGCCCTCCCATGAGCCAACATGGAAATAATTTAACCTGAAACGTTTTGTTTACTTTTTTTAAAAAATAAAAATGGGAACTTGAAACGATTTTCATTTTAAAAGAGAAAAAGTCAGGCATTAAAAGTTCATCCACGTCTAAAATATATATTCTTAAGAAGCATTTTTCTAATTAAAATGTTTACTAAAAAGCATTTGAAGCCATATGTTTGTAACTTTAAAATATGTATAGTTTCGAACATTCCAAATAATTCTAAATGAATCGTTAAAATACTTAAAAATGTAAACTGTAATATTGTTACTACGTCCTTGATATTTTTTCAACGCATAGTTGCAAATATTTACTTATGCATCGCCGCAACTGTAACCATTTGCATGTATGAAAATATGTTTAAAAAAATCGGTGATAACAAAATTTATCACCAGGTATTTTTCAGCTGTGGATGGGACTGCCTGATAAGCATTTTTCCACCTGTTCTTAATTGGGACAGTTTTTTTCCGTAAGAATATAAAATATTTAAAATGTATACTATAATATTGATACTACTGTACGTCGCTAAACATTTATTTTAAATGCATGCATAGTTGCAAATATTTGCGTAAGTACATCGTAATGCATCGCTGCAACTGTATAACCATTGAAAATATTTAAAAAAATGAAATTATCGACACTATGTTTTGAAATATATTTTGCTCATCGGAAGTGCGTTTTAAAATGTATCACCAGGTATTTTTCAGCTGTGCATGGGTGGGACCGCCTCATATGCATTTTCCCACCAATTTTTGGGACAGTTTTTTTTCAGTAAGAAATTGGAAGGCTCGTTGGTTTTGCGTGCCCTACAGTAAAAATTAGACTGGTTTTGATATGGTTTTGAAAAGCATGAAGAATCGTCTCGACTCCTTCGCAATCCTCGAGACATTCCACTCGCGTGCTCCAAACCAGTTTCAAATTAGCTCCCCGATAATATAATTGCGGCGAATGCGCAATCTATATTTAATAAAGCTTAGCCCCATTGTGTTCGTTGCCCCCTGGAATCGTATCTTCATCCTCTTCCAGCTCACCTGCCACTAATTTTTGTCATCCTGCATGCACGAATGCTCAAGATGAAGGACAGGCTGCCGGAGAATTTGGACAACCCTCCCTCCACCCGCTTATTAATATTATTTTTTTTCTTCTTTTCTTTCATCCAACTTTCTCTCCTTTCATACATGTCATTGCGTATCGTTTTATAATGCGCGACCGGTTGTGACGACGGTGAACTTTTATTGTTTGTTCCGAGGCATCCGAACTCACTTTTTGTTCCTCCTTTTGCTTAAGTCAGCAGAAGATGCCATTCACACCGGTCGCCTAGCAACCGGAGACCGTTGCTTGGTTACTGGAAAGGCAGTTCGCGAACTCTTGCGTACATGTACATGTATGAGGAACATACCCAGTTTCCAATAACCTCGGCTTCATGACAACGATTTTACCATTTTGGCCCTTGCACCATGCAAAATATAGGACGAGTAGCCGTTGCATATATGTTCAATGGCACGAAAACACTTCGTTATTATCTGAAAAGCGCTTCGCACTAGGTATACTCGGAAAAGCAAATGGCCGATTTAATAAGCTCACTGGCAGTTGTCTGGCACCATTGGCTAGCCGCCCGCATTTTCTGAACGTGAAACGAATTCCCGCTGGTCAATTAAAACGCTTGAATGGTCGTTGTGGCGACAGCATTTTCCCATATTTTTCCACCCGGGATGGTTGTTTAGCACGGCGTGAGAGACCCTTTGCAAAATCGCAGCGCCATCTATGCGCAACAGGACACCATCATCGAGCATGGGCGAAAAACCCCGTTGCTGTCTTTCCTGGACCGGTGCCAATGAAGCTCCTGCAGCATGCAGATATCAATCGTGTTGTCGGTTTTGTACGGGCATCGCCACTCGACTACCCAACCTTCCCCATTTACCCGGGATTTCAGCCGGCAACAATAGCTAGCTCGCTGTATGTGGCTGTGGGGAAGATTAACCTAACCTAAACGAGGATGTCGGGGTGGGAAACGAAAACGGTCATGGACGATTTAATATAGGAAATATCCCAGCATTCACCCGGCGGGATTAATTGTGGGAAACCGTGAAAAACCACAATCAGGATAGCCGACGCGGTAATCGAAGCGGTAAATCAGCGCCATCTATGACGCATTCTGGGCAACTGGGAGGTTTCCTTCTTCAAAATGGGATCTTGAAAACTGTGTGGTGTCTAAGTGCCTGAAGTATAATATTTAAATTCAGCTCTCGTTTGATGACAGTGCCCGTACGAATTAGTTTTGTATCTGTACTTGGTGTAGTTAGAAACCTAATAGAAATGGGTCATATTTTCGAGATTATGTAAATGATTTTGAAATCGCTTTAAATTTACCAGATTTTGGCATTTCTGAAAACAATAAGAAAATGCGGAAATATTATTTCATCAGTTGAGGACTTTTGTTTTTGCAAATCTCTATTTTCTCTGGTTGGTTGCTTCGGAAGTTTCGCCATTGCAAGATAGATTTACAATCCTGTTAGAGCATGCTTGACATGGAATCAAGCTAACATAAATAAACTTCTCGAGTCGCCTATTCATGTATCTCAGCAAGATCTTGCACATTTGACATCCACGAGTTGCACAACCTTACAAACATTAGGGCAACTATATTCTTCTGGCATCGAGTTACCTACCAGTCGCGTCAATGGTGGCAATGATTCTGCTTCCAATACAGGTTATGTTACTTTAAGGAAATTTCGTGGTCTCAAAATAAGCTAACGAGCAGTGGGAGCCAAGTAGTGCAACCTAGAATTCTAGCCCAGTTTCTGTTGGACAGTCGCCATCAAGGTGTTGCAACTGTAATCCTGCTCGGTGGGTGCACTTGTTTTACGGGGAATTTCCACGCCTACCCATGACCTCTTGCATAAAGTTGTTTCCAAAAATGTCTCTGATAGTCCCACCATCAACCTCCTTGATTTCTGAATTTCAGTTATCGATGTTTAAGAATCAAAAGATTTCGTTGCATGTACCAAGGTTTCTGCTGTAGTCGCAGAACCTTGCACATACATGTATATAATGTTCATTAAAGTACTCGCAAGAATTTCAGAACCAATTCAAATTTTAGGTAAAAATACGAGGCAAGTCTAAATGGTGTGCACATTTAAAGAAACGAACAGTGGTTTTCCATATATAGAAGGTAATGATCCCCAATGGTTATCTCTGTCAAGAATGCGAGCATGTTTTAGGTTGAAACCAGTAACCCCTCCAAGGCTCCAACCAACTCTGCTACTAATCGGTTCGTTACTCTAGAAAAAATTGGCCATGGTGTGGGTGGGAATATATTTGTTCACTCCTTAAAGTGCATTGCATTTCTTCGTTTGTATAAATAGCATTTGACAGGAACTTCTCGGTTACCATGGTGATGACACTCCGGAGATGTTCGAGATTTTTGACTCCGAGCAATGTCATTTTGCACTTAAGTCGATTCCATTTGGCACTCTGTTGATTTGCTGCAGTTGTCAGTGTGGTCTCGAGCCAAGATCTCTGGTTTTCAACGTTTTTCAGTGCTACCCTAAGGGAATTTTTAAATCTTGTCCAAAGGACTAATTTTGGATAATGACTCGTAGTAATGTAAAACTAAAAATGATGTACCAGTGATTGAAACTTTCTCTTTAAGTATGCCAATTTTCGTGCTTTTTTCTCAAGATTTTTCCATGATTGATTGAAATTATTCGAAATTCTGCGATATGACTTCGCCATTTTAACGCCATTTCTGTTGCCCGCTGCGTCTATCGCATTGGCTCCACCATGTTTTGTTGGAGAGTTTAGTATCTTCTATTGATTTTTCACATAAAAATTGCATTTGCAAGATGCATCCCATTTTTTTTTTTTTTTTTTTTTTTTGTGTGTGCAATTTTCACTGGAATTTCCGTTGAAACTTGGCTGGTATAAGGAAGATCCAGATGCACTAAAATAACAAAAAAAAATGATACAGAATTAACCATGGATAATGCACTTTTCTTTTTTTCAGAACTTCATAAGGCGCTGAAATACTTAAAGAAATCTTTGAAATCTTTTATTCTTAAAGATAAAAAATTGCGTCGCGATTTTCCCTACACCACCCTTCCGGAAACTGCCTACAGATTTCCTATTGTTTTCAAGAAAAAATAAATGTAAAAGAATATAAAGCATGTTTCAACAATTCGGAAGAAGAAAACCCTGATTCCGACACAGCATCATGCACAGTCGGCCACACAGGGTGGCCGCATATAAGGGAAGCCAGGGAAGTCATGGAAATGTCCGGGAAATTTGTGAGTGGTCAGGGAAATTTTCCCAAATAAAAGCAAAATGCTATCCGTGAACTCAGTCTGCTAGCAACTCCATCCCCAATCCTCTTCAGCTAGACTTGTAACAAAATCTAGTGTTTTGACAAGCTTCTCATTGCAATTGTTATTTTATTTTTCACTAGCTGTGCCCGGCCACGCGTTGCTGTGGCTTAGTCTATTGATATCCCTCTATGATACCTCCTAGGCTCCTTGCCCCCATCCCCGGTATCATCTCTTCAAATTGCCCCC